>MU159109.1:0-15885 GCA_015888305.1 Antheraea pernyi | reverse complement strand
TGTTCTGTGAGAGGGTGGCACTACCCCGGACGAGCCGACCCATTCATGCTGAAACTAGTAATAGCTACAGCGTGGCTCTACCACCTTCCAACGTGGCTCTTCCACCTTCCTTATGTTACTCTTATTTCATTTTACCATTACTGCCAGTTCTTATGGAAAATCACAATGTTGTAACGAAACAACTCACTGGAGAGCATATATCTTTGAGTAAAAGTGTCATCACAATGAGTTCAATAAGTTCGGAGATTATCCTAGACAAACAACAAACCAATCAATGATATTACAATATGTATGAATTAACATGCTATATTATCACTTTGAAATTACATTAACAGTAATACATGGAACGAATAAATTGTTTTCTAAAAATCAATTATCAGTTATTAACATTTCATTAGTCATACATAATTACGCATCTACATATAATCTGTTTTATTAGCGCAATTTAGAAAATCAATTAACACAAGAGAATTTATAATAAACATAAAATATAATATCCAACCCTATCGTATAAATTTTAATCTAAAGTTACGCACCTTGTTATTTTCTCGTAAAAAATCACTTTCCATATTTCACTAGTGGGAAATTGTAATATCGCGGCGTGCGGAGCTCGTCTTAATAAACATTTTTTTCGTCGTATGAAAATGACATTTTGGCGTCACGTGTGACATTGATGAAAAAATATAAAAGAAATGACGGGATCGACGTTCATACGAGGACCCGCGCAATCCACTGTTTACCTCTATCATACTTTTCGTTTATACTCGCCATACGTTTCTTAAACTTATACGAATTTTGTATTTTAGTAGCATATTGAAAATTGAAGTTTCAATGTTCGTTAATTGAATAAAGTTTTTGATGTGAAACATCTCTAGCGGCGGATCAGACCGAATGTTGATGTGGCGGCGCGTCGCCCAGCTTTATGGTTTTAAAATTGCTTTTTTTTATGTTCAACCTCACCTGATGGTAAGGGACGATGAGGCCGAAGATGTATCGCGCTTACCCACTAGATGCCTGTTCACTCTACTCTTGAAGACTCCCAAGTTATAAGATGACGGGAAGACAGGCGCCGCGAGTGAATTCCACTCCTTAGCCGTACGTATAATGAATGAATGTACATATACTTGTATATTTAATGAATATACAAGTTTATTAAATAAACAGTCATCTTTTTCTTGAAAAATAAAACTTTATATTTTATCTTTTATCACGTTATATTTATTTCCTATTGTAAACTATCCTTTTGTGCATATTACTAGTACAAAATAATTTCGACGTTTCACATCTGCTAGGCGTTCCGCGACAGTTCACATTTTATTAACACACTTCATAGGTTTACTTAGTGTTTGACCACAATTTCACCAGATGTTAAATGACAATCTGTTCTAATATTATAATACGTTAAGCTTAAAAGAGGTAATCAAGTATAAAATGAAAATTTTCGACTTGAAGATGGTAGGCAACCAGAAAGGTATCAGGTACTATCCTACGATCATACTATGTTCACATCATGATTTTTCCTTTAATCAAAAGCTTAATGTCAAGATTGGAATCAATGTTTATCATCGCTTTAAATCCAATTATGTTATACTGATTTGCTTCAATGTATTAAAAACAATACATTATTTGCTGATTTGTTCTCCATAATATTCAGCTTTCCAACTGTCAATCTCTATAGAGAAAGCAAAGTCCTCACCGT
Source organism: Antheraea pernyi (assembly GCA_015888305.1). Lineage (NCBI taxonomy): Eukaryota > Metazoa > Arthropoda > Insecta > Lepidoptera > Saturniidae > Antheraea > Antheraea pernyi. Next base: position 14,186 of record MU159109.1, on the reverse strand, counting down.
CCGACAGATTTTTATGCTCAGAGTATGTCTAACTAAACATAAAGAAATACTACATAGTCCAGAATATTTCCAGATGTTACACCGTCGTTTATTCAGTGCTCCGACACCCAAAGTTAATTCTGCTTTTGCACAGAGATCAGGAACATTCATGGCTTCCCATATCTATAATACAATCCTTAAACACTGCTTAATCCAGGACGTTTCGGTCCATACGGCTAAGGGTCTAATTTCCAAATGGCTCAACCACTCTTACCTATGACGAAACTGAGAAATTGTTAAAAGTTAAATCGTAACTGCATAATATAGGAATATATTGAGGTATAGAATATGTGTATAGAGTGTGTATAAAATGTGTATGTAAATGTTTTGTATGTATGTATGTTTATTTGTGATTGCATATAGACTTATTTGTCAAATCATATTAATAACAATTTTTAGCTTGTAAGTTTGAATATGTATAAGTATGGCCCGCTAATGTGCTTCTTGTAAAACACGCTGTATAATCGTTTTCTGGCTACCAAGATACAGGCTCTGCCTAGTTTGGTTGCCACTGTAAAAAAAATATTTGTAAAATGTACAAAATTTTTTAATAAACAGATTTTTAATTTTAATTTTTAATTTTTTTTTAACATTGGTTACGACTAATAGATGTGATATCTGTTGTTAAGAATAAAACTATAACTTTTTAAAAGTGTAATAATTCTTTGTCCTTTATACTTTGTTATAAGAGTGTTTGTATGGTAGATCATAAGACAAAAATCACCCATATTACACCAGACACTCATCCCTCATGATATCAATAAGGGTGGGTGAGTTTAATAAAACAAAGGACAACAATATGTCGACAGAACGCGGCGCGACGTCACCGGCGCGACTCGATCGCGCGTCTGTCAAATAATGATGCTCATTTGTCAAACGCAATCGAGCCCTGAGGTTTACGAGATGTGATAGGCTTTATTACGGGACACAAATGTACTGAAATGTAGTCTATTATGTTTTCTTTTATCCTTCGCAAGGTTTTATATTGATATTTTTAAACATTACACTAATATTTCTCTTGGTATATACACAGATCATCAATAACTAGTAAACTTTATTTTTATGTCGTGACGTTAACAGCTTTCCCTGCTTTATATGTAATTTATACAAACATTTTTTATATAAAAAAAAAATGAATGTAAGCACATTACTTCGGAATGGTTTGATGGCAGAATAGATGAAATGACAAGGTTTGTAGGTGTAAAGGAAAAGTGATAAAATTGGGTTAAAATATCGCACGCAACAAAATAACCGAATTATTGAGACATAATAGAAATATCTTGAAAAATATCGACAGAATTAACAGATTTACCTACAATCCAAGACATTCATGTAATGTATAATTCTGCTATACATTATTTTTATGTATCTCATATAATTTAGCCAGCGTTGTAAATGTATGCGAGTGAAAAATATAGCTTGATTATACAATAACATATCGACTTCTGTATAGTTTCTATAAATATAGAAATTACTACTACCTATTACTTATGAATACAAACCTCTCTGGAGAAACTTTCTAAATGATAGCGAGAACCATATCAAAAGCCGTTGCGTTCTGTATTAGAACTGGGGTAACACCGTATATAACAGTCCTTTAATACGTATGGCTAGATTGTATAATGACGTATCTCGAACAAATAACAACATCGACATATTTTTGATGCATTTGGATCATTCAAGCGGCACTTGCTTAAACACATAACTTGATGGCGTACCTGTAAAAATTTATTATATCTAATTAATTCCTAGTAGTTCCTTTTAGTTCCTAATTAAAATTAGTTTTTATTTTTTGTCATCTATTAATGTCATGCACGCCTGTGATTGTAATTATTACACTGTAATTTTATGTTGTAATTGACCATATATGATTTTATCCATGTGTAACATTTGTGTTGGTGTGCTAAATACATAAAAAAAAAAAAAAAAACTTTTGATATTGATTTCTTTCAAACGCCTCTAGTAATTTGTCTTTAGTTAATATTGTGATTTCCAAGATTATTTAGATCGATTGAACATATCAACCAAAACTAAAGATATTTTATTCGAATCTTGTAATTTTTGACGTCCATATTCATCATGACCCACTTCATAAGCCTCTTCTTGAAGGAATGTATGGATATACTCACCACGCCAACCCTCGGCGTATTGACGATTTCAAACATTGAGAAATCCACAGTTCTATCTTTTGCCAACATTTCTCAGGCTCAGGATTCCTAACGATGTTTTCCTTCAACGTCAACCAACAGTGTAACTAATTTAAATTAGTAAAATACACGATCCTACGGTCATCGGGTTGATATTCCACCGGTCAAACCATAGTCAATCACGTCTGCTTTCCACATCACATTTCCATATTAAAATTGTAATTAAATGTTTAGAATACATAGGTAAAATTTTGCATATGAAACGAATTCAATACATGGCAACAATGGCAAGTCTAGTATTACCGATCGGAGAAGTGCCACAAATCCGGATCGAGCGACAAAAGGAAACAGGAGCCCGAAGCGAAATCTCGCACGCCATAAATCATACACCGTCGCGGAAACAACCCTGCCGCGAATCTCAAACGTTCAAGGGGATAATTTTAAAGTTTGTTTTGTTGCATTTAACTGTGGTTCTAGGTCGACTTTGTTATATTATTTTATTGTGTTTTTAAACTTACATAGTTCCAAATCATATATTTTATCCTTAGCTTCCACTAGACTAAGAAACTTTTGCACAATAAATATTAAAACTACTAAAAAATCAAAGGAACACTTCAAAGGAGCACGAATAAGAAGGAAAGGAGGAAAGAAGAATGAGGTAGTCCATTCTGTATGCAAACTTCAATGGTAAACAGATAAATAATTTATATTTAGTGTGGTAAAGATAAAAAGATGCATTAGCAAAGTTATTTGCATCGCAGTAAACACTACATGTAATATAAACAATTTAGGTCACTACATTAGCTGTTAATTAGTTTTAAATTAGTAATAAGACATTACTCATCATCTGATTTTTGAGAATTACAATTTATTATAACACAATTAATTATCAACAGAATCCAAATTGTAATTATCAATTAATCAATTCATGAGAATTTGTAACTTTAGTGTAGTTAGAATGATGTCAATATTTTATGAATTAATTACATTAGACATTATATTACATATTAGAGATACTTATTCGTGTAATTAAAATAATTAAAAATGGTGAATAGATAAATTAAAATCAGGTAATTATGCAAATTGAATCGTTATCCTTTTTCTGTTTTAATAATTAATTAAGCAACATTAAATATTTATATTCTAATAGATATCATATAGTACATTGTTCAGAAAAAAACTGTTTACATCCTAATATACCTTAAGCCCGTATTAACCTATTCTTGTATTCATTTTACAGCACTTGATTTACTGCCATGTTAAAGTTATACAGCTATAACAAACCGATAAAATTTACTACATCATTGATATCATAAAGAGATGATACAACCAATAATTGGATTATATTTTCATCGAATTACATTGTTATCGTCTAATACTTTCATTACATTACATATAATATTTTAGATTTTAATTAATTATGATTCAAGTAGGTATTTATTTGTTTATTATTACATTTAGGAATAAAAAAGCAGCAGTTTAACGACCAAGTTGCTAATTTCAGAAAAAGTTGTATGTAAAAGAAAGTTTGATTCCGCTTGTGTCATGTTGTAAACGATTTGGCAGCTAGTTTACGAAAACCTCTTTATATCAATTGAGCAGACATATACATACATATGAGATATACATACATATAGAATATTTGCAAAGAATGAACAGACCCTAAAAATGAAATCATAACTGGGGTAATATACTAACAGTAAACACTAGAAATGGACTAGCTGAATAATAACGTAATAGACGAAGCTAGAATATTTAGTTCGGCTTATCATGTATGGTCAGTTATAATTAAATCCAAACAACATTTAATCACCTGATTGGCGAGTTTTAGGTGATCGCGCACTATAATCGAATGATCCCCCTTATGTATTAGTTGTTTCTATCTGTGGGATATATCTTGTAGCACATATAGTGCAGGTATTATGCGTGTTACAATACCGGTATTGTAAATAAAATACATTAATAATAAACAAAGAATTTGTAATAAACAACGCCTTCCATAGAAACATCTTTTTTCAAATTGGATGGGTCTTCCAATAATAACAAATATAAACACGAAAAAGAAAACAACGAAAATAGTAATGATATTTAATTAACAACAACAAAACAATTTTTAATGCGACTGTACTGCAACTGGTATTGAAAAGAAACATATGTCAACGTGGTGATAGGAGGCGAGGTCCGTACGCGGGCGTCCCTGCTCCCCTTTCGCCTCAGCTGCGTCCCTCTGATACCTAAATTTGTGTTCTGCGCATCTACTTCAGAACGGTTAAAAAGTTAGTCGCGGACTATATAACTATCTAATATGTTACGACAACAGTAATTGAAAATTCATTATTCTAATCTGAAGTAATTGCTAAGTTTTACTAAAAATTAAACTCACTATTATATGGTTGGGAAAATTAGAATAAACATAACTGTTATTTTAAAGTAAGCATAGATGTGCCGGAGTAAGAATTTAACGCGAAGATGAAAGCCTAGTTTCGTTAACTATTACTCGCGGCTTTGATCGCACTAATGTATTTGATCTATCCCTCAGGAACAATATATTTTTCTGTATGAAAGGTATTCCTTTCTCTATAACACCCAAATTTCATGATAATCTCTTGAATAATGAAAACATGGAAGCGTAACAATCTCACTTTCACATGTATAGTATTAGTTAAACTAGAATGATTGAAGTTATACTTCTTTTGGCGCGTTAGGGAAAAATGTAGAGAGTAAATTTTTACGATGCGCACACACACCGTAACGAAAAACCGACACCCTGAAATTAGCTGAAGTCAACATTTTGTTTCTTTGTATATGTTGTTTGTATTTCTTTGTATTAAAACTTTCAATGTATTAAATACCTTTTTTCTATTGTTAGTGTCGTTTTTTCTACAAACGTAGAATAAGGCGAAAGATAAAATATTTGAAAAGATTTTTATCTTGACACGCCAAAGACGTATAACTTCTAACGCGTGTACATAAGTACACACACACTTTATTATATTATAATATACACACATACATTTATGAACTTACGGTAAAGTAATGACGTAAGTAAACTAAGAATTTTCAAGAAATATAACGCAATGTAAACTGAAAAACTTTTATTGATTATCAAACAGTTCCCAAGTGTAACACACTGAAACAACAACTCTTTAGAGATCAGAAATCGATGATTAGTATCCTTGTAAACCGTCGGGCGTTGAGAGCTCTTTGATAAATAGTCAAACGTTGGCGATAGGCCAACCTCGCGGAATAATCAAATTTTGTACTCCACGGTGCCTCTGAAACTCTCATGCAGCTACTGTCGTGTCTTTTATGGATTTCATTCCCCCTAACAAGATGCTCGAGGGTTACGTTGCGGTCGCTTGAATTAAACTGTCGTTGATAAAGTTCAATGCCATTTTTTCTTTATACGAGTGTCGTATAAATTCAAGTAAAGTGATATTATTAAACTGCTTACTCGATTAAAATATAAAGATAGTGTAATTATATTTAACTAGTGGGCGCCCAGAGGTCGACATTCGACCATAGTTCATTGATTTTTTAAAGTTTGGATTTTATTAGGGTTCTTTTGTCAAAGGGTAATGTTATAATATCATTGTAGAATGTAGAATGAAAAAGGGTAATTGGAACGCAAGAGTAAAATAATACATACAGTCGAGCATAGCAACCTCCTTCACAACCTTTTTTGAAGTCCTTTATTGACAGATGTCAAAATGTCTTTTTTATTTACATGTGTGTATACGTTGTGTAAAATTTACGCAGTAGTGTGAGTAATGCATATTTTAATTAATTTAATGTACTTCTAATACATTTTATATAAAATAAATAGGTTTCTGCACTTCTCCTCCGTATAAACTTTAACTATGGCAAATTTCACGTTCATCCGTTCGCCCAATTCCGTTAAAAAGGGATACAAAGTTTAGGCTTCACGTATTAGTATATATGATGTGAAAATTATTCTTATAAGTCATAATACAAATATGCATAATTTTCCACAAATGATAAAAATAAGCCACTCTGCCTAAAGTATCCATAACTATACGGTAGTTATATTTTTTTCTTACATAATTTTTAATTACACAATTCGTGTATTAACATGTAACGTGTGACTCCATTTAGAATTAAATAGTCACTATCTTATTAGAACGTAAAAGCATTTGTGCGCGTCAAAAGTTTACTTATTAAACATACATATCAATAGTGACGATGTGTTTATTCCCACACAGAAGTTCACTGAGCCGGTGTTCAGGGCTAACAATCTTTATAAATAAAGCGAGCCCATTGCCTATTCATGACCGGGCAGAATTCGACCCCCCCTCCCCCGCTGTCAGTTCACCCCCGTATCAAACAAGCCCCTTCATGTCAAATACTCCGAGCCCCGCGTCTGTCAAACTCTTCGCCAGCGTTTGACAGGGATCCTCCCTCGCCAGCGGGGAGGTGAGTGCCTCCTTTGGCTGTTTTAAATCAATCGAATCTTATGCTTATTTGTTATATAATAAAGTTGTGAATCGCATGTCGAAATTTGTTCCACCCGCGATAGCACGAGTCTAGGTGCAGGCGCCACGTCGAATGATGGATGACGTCAGGGAAGGTCGGCAGCATCACGCGTCATTCATGTGTACACAGGCGTAAGGGATACGTTTTTCGCGTGACGATATAATATCGGTGATATGCAAATTTGCTGTCGCTCTCTCGTCTAATTTTACAATTTCGAGACAATACTTTAGTGGGACTTAAAAAACTGTCGAACAAATAGCATCTGTTTATAAAGTTTTGATTGGTTTTCAATTCTTTTTATTGTTATTCATAAATTAATTTATCTCTGTAATAACAAAGGTGAATACCTGATACTCTTCTGCAAATGTGTGCAATTATTGTGTAGATTTATGTTCTAAGCTGTTATTTTTAATATACAATTTAAGTTTATTGTCTTTAGCTCCGAACTTCTAAAAAATTTTTATTTACTCGATATTTAAGGTAATATATGAATTTATTACATTTTTGTTTTTATCTCTTGTTTTTTTAATTTTAATAGTCACAAGTACGCTAAATCAATCTATTAAACAAGTTGTTTTTCTACAGTTAATGTACTCGTATAATGATAACGTCAAACCTGTTTAGAATTAGTTTTCGACGCGTTGAGTTTCCCCTACATAAGACTGGTTGTTCGTCTAATGTATACTTTATGAAAATTAAATATTTCACTCGCAGAGGCTTTGAGATGTTCCACGGAGCGGGGATTACAACAAATTTGCATTATTTAATGGATACTCGGCGTGAGGATTTGTCACGAACTCCACTTGTTTAGATCACGACGCCGCACCTCTCTCTTATATTTTGATTGATTGTTGAGCAAAACCTCAATAGTATTGTAAGAACATTTTAATAACATTTACGAAAATAATTTTATACGTTTATATTTTTTGGTACGATGAAAAGTTCAATATTTTCTATTTAAATGGTTAGACCAACTTTTAGAGTGCGAACATTTTCCCTTCTTTATTTTTTTCATGAATAAAACAACAGATTTCTACTTCCGCCGGGTAAGTTCTCCCACCCACCTTCGATTTATTCGTTGGATAAAGAAAAGTTCTTTTAAAAATGTAGGTAAATTTCCCTTTAATATTTTCCGTCTGTTAGCTATCTCGCGGTGTTGTGTTCAAATTATGTGCATTGATAATTTAGGTATTACTATCTACCCGATCCGGCTTCCTACAGGTACAATGAACTTGCTAATGTGACGTCATAAGTGTCTTAAGTGATTTAGACACATGTATAATTAACCTATTTTAATAGCATTTCGCAATTTACAGATTATCAAAGTCAAAGCAGCTTCATAAGTTTGTATCACCAACAGTTTTTTTGTAGGCGTATTTTTGATACTGTATTAGGTTTTAACGTTCGACCACAATCCCAAATTATGTTAAACCAGCGGACACGGCAGACGTTGCTTCGCCCTGATTATAAAAAAATCATTGACAAATTATATCAAAATCTTCCTTAGGAATCACTTTATCCACTGGCGAAAACATCATGAAAATCCGTTCAGTAGCTTTTGAGTTTATCGCGAACAGACAGACAGACAGACGCGGTAGGAGACTTTGTTTTATACTATGTAATAATAATAATAACTATTTCTACTAAGATAGTAAACACACGAACTTGAAGAAGGTAGTTAGCCAAGCTGGCTTAAAGAAAGCCCAATCATCATCAACGGTTTCATCGTAATATTTTCCGTTACCCTCTCATTCACAAGGACTCGAACCAATGACTGACGGGGCTTCCAAACGCACTAAACACTGAGCCATTATCGCTTCAAACTTGTTTTATTTTGTGAAATATTAAAAGCTAATTTTAATCTATATTAATCGTCAAGGTAACTAACATATTAATTGGATGATGACTATGTTAGTAAAAATAGATTTCCATATAAGCCATTGTTTTTTAATAATATCTTAAAGATAAACCAATTGTGGGTACTGTGGGTTATCGTTAGGAGATACGTATACCACCTCAAACTTGTTTGTTGACGTTTTTAACATACACCATCCCAAAGTACAATATTTTGATGAGTCTTGTAAGTGTATGTCAGGACAGGCGCAAAGAGACTTTTATAATACTTCTTAATTTCTCTAAAAATAACATAGTAATTGTTGCAGTAATATAACAAATTTAATTGCATTAAAAAGTTCGTTTCTTATAGTTACAGTAAAACTCTTTTGGTAGGTGGTAGAGCCATGCTGCAGTTATTATTGGTTTTAGCATGAATGGGTCGGCTCGCCCGGAGTAGTACCACCCTCTCACAGAAAACCGACGTGAAGTGACAGTGCTTGCATTTTTGCGTTTCGTTCGGTCAGTGAGAGCGCCGGAGGCCCATCTCCCCTCTCCTGTCCCGCCTCCCACCCTTTCCCCCAAACACAAGCTGGCAACGCACTTTCGACTCTCCTGGTTAGTGTCTATGGACGGTGGTTATCACTTAACGTCAGCTGACCCACCAGTTCATTTGTCAGCTATGACATAAAAAAAACTAATTCTAATAAAGATTTCTTTGCCTAATAACTAAGAATGAAAGTAACAAAGAAAACTAAGTAAGAAGGACTTATTTGACATTCATTCTCAAGTACTTTGTGCTTAAAGCGTTAAAGTAACAAAAACGATCTAATTATCATATTACGTGTGCATAAAATGATCAAGCGAGTTTACAATGATATATCTATTAGTATTACAACCCTAACTTTTGAAAACTCTTCTATAAGGGACTTCCCCTTTTCTTGTAACGCTATTCGGGTTGCTACCGCGATCCTTCATCTTATAAAAGAAGCTCTATATCTATTCACTCTTTATTGACTGAGTGAGTTACAATATTCTCCAGACTATGCTTTCCATTTAATTGTTATTAGTAACTTCTAAATTTACACTACTTTCTTGTAAATTTTAGATAAATTAATATTGTGCCAACATTATTTAGAACGGCAATATTTTTTTGATTTTAATAATAGCCTTGGTAAATACAGTAAATAATAACATTGACTACTATATTTTTTATTAACCTGTACCCGTTCTTACTTACAATTAAGTTTTTCTGTCCTATGTCTTCGATTGTTCGAGCCGCTTCACTCGGACCGCTCGAAACTTTGTACTCGCTTAGCATACTTCTTGATTTTTTCTCGGACTGAGTACGCTATTTACCTAGCAAGGTCTTAATAGCTTCACCGGACTACGTACTTTCTGATTTTTGTACATTAATACTCCATTCTTAAGGGATGGAGCATGAATATCTACAATATTACTTATTAAATAAACTATAAGATACAAGGAGAATTTTTCAAATCAGTCTGGCAGCCCCAAAGATTAACTTGATGAAGCAAACTAAAAACAAATAATCTCCTGAGGTTTTAATGTTAGTATGAATAAAATATATACAAATAGATACGGTATATTTTTCTGTTTAGATACGGTGTTGCAAATATTGAATCGTCATGGTATGATTCGCGTAGTAATGCTCCATTTACAATTCTAATGCTTATGAAACACATACCTATGTGTATGAAATGTCTATAGAAAATAATACCGTGAGATATTATTATGGGATCCACTAATAGTAATACAATAATATGCATACACAAAATCTTTTAGGGATATATTATACTTTATAAAAAAGTTGTAGGTGGTAGAGCTACGTTGTAGCTATTAATGGTTTCAGCATGAATGGGTCGGCTCGACCGTGGTAGCACCACCCTCTCACAGAAAACCGACGTGAAGTAGCAGTGCTTGCATTGTTGCGTTTCGTTCGGTCAGTGAGAGCGCCGGAGGCCCACATTCCCTCGCATTCCCCGTCCCCCTTCCCTTACTCCCACTCTCCCCCGAGATAGGTTGGCAACGCACTTGCAACTCCCCTGGTGTTGCAAGTGTCTATGGATAGTGGTGATCATTTAACATCAGGTGACCCACCTGTCCGTTTGCAGCCTATGATATAAAATTATATTAAGTACTTTAGAATAAAAAGTGGATAAAATAACTTTTTTTTTTTTTTTCGAACTGACTACGCTATTGACCAAGCAAGGTCTTAACAGCTTCACCGGACTACTAAGGCGAGCGCTTAAGGCACTCAGCCGATTTTGTTTTGACAACTAGCTCAAGGGTGCGCGGCACACCTCGGCTTTGGATGTTGCCTGATACATGCAATTCGCGACCTATGTAAGCTAACCTAAGCTAAGCTAACTATTCATACATATATGAGTTGTTGAAACATATATGTGTACCAAGCATACATACCTCAACAACCCTTATATATATTTCGTATCGGATAATATTATAAACTATTTCAGTTTGATAAGGGGAAAAAATAAAACCCTTCCACCTGCATGTGTAAGCGTATATGCGTGCACGTGTGTGGAGGTGATATGTGTAATGTTGTCACATTGATGTAAGATTTTGTGTCACTGTATCGCGCGAGCAGCGTACTCAAGGGCTCCACGCCGAGGGAACGGACCTAGGACCTATAAAATAACAGTAATCCGCAAAGATATCGCCAACAAGCCAAAACAATTCACCAATACACAAGGATATATAGATTAGATTTTTAAGCATTTATCTATGATGTTATAAATCAACAACTTGATTATATCTTTCTTTTAGCAAATAATGTCAACGACACGTTTGTTATACAGAGGTCGGGTGATTTAAATTTAAATCTTAAAAATCCGTCCCCCTTTCAGATCTCACTCTGTGATACATCCAAATATCTTAGGGTGAAATAGTTAAGCGACATTCAAACAACATTGACATTGCAAGCCGTATACGCCAAAAAGAAACTTGAAACTACTTTCTGTAGTACATAAAAAACATAAAACAAAAATTAGTTTTCTGTATGCATTACTATACTAGCTGTTGGCTGCAACTTCCTGCTCTTCTTTTTTATATTTGCACCTCCAAATATAAGTTTTATTCGTGATCAAAAAAGCGCTGGTTAGCTGGAAGGAAATGACTTCTGGCATTAAACTCACCAGTGTACAAGCTAAAAAGTGCAATAAAGTATTCATTCCTGAGAACAACGTATTTAATTTTTAGATTAGTTTTGAGCTTATTTATATATTTTATTGTCAAATTGTCATTGCAATTAATCCATATAACTGCATTTAACTTCTTATGTTAAATTTAATCTAACTGATTGTGCAGCATAGTAAGTTTAACTTAGCTAATAACAACACAAAAAGACAATTTATTAAGTAGTCCGGTGAAGCTGTTAAGAACTTGCTTGGTCAATAGCGTAGCCAGTTCGAAAAAAAAAACAATTTATTCATATTTGTAGGTTAGTCTTGATATAAAGTTTACATTCCACGTTAAAAATAGATACAAAAATAATCGATCTGATAGCAAACCACCAAAATACATGAAGCGTGAAGAGCACAAAAGTTGTGTTTTTTAAATATTATTTTTGCGTTTTTCTCTTTAGGGGATCATTTTTATAAATATTCATGTTCGATATTAGCATGCGGGGAGGCAGAGCGCGGTTAAGCCGTAGCGACTCCGAGCGGCATACGTCTGTCATTATTTCGTCATTTGGACGCAAAAACGGTGCGCACCTTCCCGCGGCTGTGTCTGATTCGCACACATATACGTTAAAAACACTTTAAACGTGTGTTTGTATGAATGTGTATTGAAAATGGAGTCTTATTATCGATCACCCCTATATATTATGCGTAACCGGTATGAACTATAAACTATTTTCGGAATTTCAATTATTTGTTACTCAGATTATCTGCTACAAACATTGGAATATTTTAGTTTTATAAATTCATATTGAATATTTAAGCAAAAAGCTATATTTCATTTTATGACACCATTTCATAGCCGACCACTTCACTGTGCTTCAATATTAATTTTAAACAATTAAAAAAATTGCGTAGAACCATCTACCAAAAATTTCGCATCAAATGGCCATAGCCCTATATACCGATACTTCAGTAGTTTCACGTTATTTGGTCTGAAAAACACTGTATTTTCATTATATGTATAGATTATATAATGTTTCAAATATTTTGAGCAAATGCCCAAATACACTAATAAAAAAGTCTAAGCAACATGTACTAATTTAAATTTTAGGATGGTTCTTCACATTATAACGTTGTATTTTATTTTTAAAATAATATCTTTAGGGTTGTATGATGTAAAAATAATAGCTGTTGCCTTTATAAGTTATTTTAATAACAGAAATGAACAATATTAGAATATACTGGAGAAATGTGTATAATATGTATGTGTATATGTGTATGTGTATAATAGAAACAGCATGTACCTGCCTTAAATATTTTATTAAGTTAAAGTGTAAAATAATTAAGTATCTATAGCATGAAATCAAATCTCCAAGGAAGAACGTAAAGAAAAAAAAATGTAATGTGTAAAACCAAAAAGATTTTACAGTGACTGAATTAATAAAAACAAAAAAAAATCTGCCAAAGGAAAGAGGGTAAAAGAAATTATAATCCTTTCCTTTAAAATGCAATGAGGTGGTTGTTAAAAACGTTTGCGGGGAAATTTAAAATGCGCTTGCCCCGGCAATTAGTGATTCTAGTGAAATTAAAACAATGAGGAGGCTGGGGCTTTGTGGGTGAGGCACGCAACTCATTGTGGGGGATCGCTATGAATAGACCAGTAGGCTTTTGGATTTTAAACTCGGAAGAAAACGTGTTATAGACTCATTCATTGCCATTATATTTTTATAAGGCGCTCTAAATTTTATTCTTATTGTTTCAAATGAAAGCATTTTTATTATGTTTCATTAAATATTTTAGGCAAAGGCAGAACGTAACGTAACGTAACGAACAAACTTATGTAAAGGCATTGCTGTAAATGTCGTAACATTTTAAATAATTAATGTTAATAATCCGATAAGTAGGTCCTTAGCTTTTCGGACAATTTTGTTTTTCATCTTTACTAGTCTAAATATGTATTTTCAGTATGAAGGCACGTATTCCATTTATCCAAGTTATAAAATTAATTGTAGTCTATACATTTTGATTATGTCCTAGCAAATTAGTCATTTGTGTTCCTAATAAGAACTTGTCTAACTGCCAGGTAACTTGCAATGGACAATATTAAATAATTGTTAATGTGTCTTTCAGTAAAGTAGTGGTTGTCTAGTACAAAGTTTTTCTTCAAATTTATATATATAGATATTATTATCTGTATTTCTCTTTCATTTTCTTTATCTAAATGGTAGGGATTGTATTTTTTTTTTAACTACTCTAACTACGCTATTGACCAAGCAAGGTCTTAACAGCTTCACCGGACTACAATAGGGATTGTATTGAGTATTGCGCAAATAGATGTAAACAGCATGAAGTATGGCGAATAGAGACTTACAAATAAAGGCTTTGACTCGTCGATGATATTGAAAAATGAACTACTTGCATTTTTTTTTTTCGATTACACTAAAGCTTATAAGAAGCTACTAAGTAACATAAAAAAATAGTTGACAAACAGAAGAGAAAGATGTACTGT
>MU159108.1:355619-379232 GCA_015888305.1 Antheraea pernyi | reverse complement strand
AACCTTCCTCATGAATCACTATATCCACTAATTTTTTTTTTTAATAATTATTTCATAAAACTGGTTACAATAGATGATAATTTATGTTGACGTCGATGCAGTGATGCTGTTACTAATGTAACCTCCTGGATGTGAAACTAACATGCACAATATATGAGAGCTAGAAATTTATGTAGAAACTAATGAAAACCATATGAAAATCCGTTAAGTAGTTTTTGAGCTTATCGCGAACAGACAGACAGACAGACGCGGTGGGGGACTTTGTTTTATACTATGTAATGATATATTTCCAGTTTCGGTATATGTATAATTCGGTATAGTATCTGGGATTATCTAATCCACTATTATCATGTATAACTTACTTATATAAAATGTCCCATGAATTTAAGTAAAGCCGGGGTTCTCCATTACATAATATGTATAATCACATACATACTGTATTCAATATAGTTAAATCTAAATTTCAAAGTACATTGTGTAAGTATAATAAAGGAATCAACGCGAGAAGAGAATGAGGTATTTTATAAGTTTAATATTATGTTAGACTTTAAGATTCAATAAAAACGCACTGAAAAGAAAAACAAGGCCTTTGTTATTTAAACGAGACTCAGAGAAAAAATCTCTTCCTTGTTTTATACAAAGAACATAAATTTAGATTAAAAATATAACATCATCTTAATTACGGTATAATTAATAAAGAAATCGTTGAAACTATCGTTACTTATAAATAGCTGTGCCCGCGACTTCGTCCACGTGAAACCTGATGTACAAAACTGTGACTAATAAAGTGATCTGATTGTATTAAATGTAATTACTATGTACTTATCACCCGTACTTAAGTTGCGTCGTCATTAAAATTACAATAACTTTTGATAGACCGCGAATGTATTAAATCTAATTACTATGTACTTATCACCCGTACTTAAGTTGCGTCGTCATTAAAATTACAATAACTTTTGATAGACCGCTCCAATTTTAATTTTACAAAGGTTTTATCATGAACGCAGTACTTTAGCTGTGAGGCGTATTCATACAAACAGACAGACAGACATGCATTTCTAAAAATGATTGAAATGTATTTTATTACTTATTCAGGTATATATGCAGGAACAACAATTTTTTTTACAAAAAAAAACGGCTACGTCAGATTTACAATCTCATTATATGTATAGTTTATTATAAATGCGAATGTGAGTTTGTTTGTCTGGCTTCACGCCTTAACTACTTAATATATATATATATTCATGAAAATTTGCATACACGTTGTCAGGCCTACAGAAAAGGATATAGAGTACCTAACAAATATTATTGCCGATAGATAGATATTTAGTAAATTTTTGCTTGCATAACATAAACGAATTCATTAATTAACTGGTTTCCCAAATATATCTCAATTGATTATTTCAATCATTAATATTATATGTCATCACGATTGCCAAGATATTGCACACAGAAAGCACCACTGATTACTGTTCCACATGTTAAATTGACGTATGAACAAAATTCAAAACCATGTCATTTTGCACGTTCTTCCGATATATATATAAGAAATGAGTTAATAATATTGCATAATAATAAAACATAATAGCGTGCCCGGAGGACATTGTCCCGGCCTAATAATAAAAAAAAAACCTTGACAAATTATATACCTAAACCTTCCTCATGGATCACTTTATCTACTGGTAAAAACCGCATGAAACTCCGTTCAGTAGTTTTTGAGCTTATCGCGAACAGACATGCATACTCAGATGTCAGAGGTGGTAAAGCCACGCTGAAGCTATTACTGGTTTCAGCATGAATGGGTCGGTTCGCTCGGGGTAATACCACCATCTCGCAGAAAACCGACGTAAAGTAACAGTGCTTGTATTGGTGCGTTTCGTTTTATCAGTGAGAGCGCTGGAAACCTACCTCCTTTTCTCCCCTCCCTCCCCTCCCTTCCCTACCCACTCCTTCCCCCTCCCCTCCCGCCAAAATATAGGCTGGCAACGCACTTGCGACTGCCCTGGTGTTGCTCTAATCTATGGACGGCAGTGATCACTTAACATCAGGTGACCCGTATGTCCGTTTGCCTCCTATGATATATAAAAAAAGACGGATGTGACAGACGACTTTGTTTTAGTATATGTAGTGATTACAAGGACATAAGCACCCACACACCACAAAGTGCTCACATGTAAATATATATACACGCAAGCGTAACTCTCATACACAAGTAGGCGTCAGTAAATGAAGCATGCATTTCGTTTATCTTTTACTTGTATAAATACCGCTATATGACACTTTATTATAATTTAGAATTCATATTTTGACTTTAATTGTTACATATTGTACGTAATTTTACAAAAAGATACTATACCGTTCTATTTCTAAATAAAACAGTGTTTTATAAAATAAAAACAATAATAATTTTTCAAAATATCCAAACAATTAAAAATCATGGAAACAAACTACTACATTAATTTAAGGAAACAACTATATATATTTTGTTAGAAACGTAGTCTCGTACTGAAAATACGATTACCAACTAAGAGATAATTGTATTAATTTCAATAAGTCATTAGAACGTACGTGAGAAGTAAGGTTCTGTATGCTATAGCATTGTCAACACCGCATTCACGATATAACTACTCATTTCGCTCGATCAGTTATAACCCAATAAATACGTTTTATTTACATGAGACACACCTTAATAGCTGAACTAATAGAATTTCCGACCAACAACTTCTAAACCACGTTATTTAAGAAACTAACTGATCCAAATCTGTAAAATAATGGCAAGGAGTCAATTGAATCCAAAAAATTAGTACCCTAGAATTAGTCACGAAACATTCCGCATCGAATTGTTATAGTCTTATGCCAAGACTTTCATTAGTTTTACCGTGATTGAACCTCAGAATAACCGTAATTTCATAATACATATATGTAGAATTAGACACCAAAATATGTCCAAAAATTCTATAGGTATCTTTTTTTTTATTTATTTCACAAAACTGGTATTTATGTAGAAATTAAATTATTCAGACAAAACATGTAAAAAATAAGTTAAAAGTCTAAATACAATACAATTTTTTTCCCTATTGAGATTTTATTGAGGCTAAAGAACAATGAAAAATATCAAATTTAGCTTGTATATTGTTGTATTTGTGGCACATCCGGTAAAGGGGCGAGTGTTGTCCAACGTTTGTCGAGTACTTGGGTACAACGGCTGTTGTTACGTGGTACTGAGATACATATTTGTCCTAATAAAAATGAACTGTCAATATGGCTATGTAGAATCTTAAATATGAAAGACAAATCCAATATGGTTCTACGGGATTGCAATGTTTGTAAATTATAATGAGTTAAACGTGATTGATATGACTGTAAAAAGTGCATTATAGATCTCTTAGCGTTTGACCAAAATCCCACCTTGTGCTAAGTGACGATTCGCCCCAAAACGATATTACGTTAAGCTTTTTTTTATTTTCTTTATAGGGATTTGGCATTGGACCACAAAGTCATCTGATGTTAAATGACGATCTAAGACGGTAAACTAAGCCTAGAAGGGCCAGCCCTTAAGTACAGCTATTGTAACACAATAACGTATGCTTGGCGATAGATCTTCAACTAGCAGTTAGCTATCCAGGTGGCCATTATAAAGAGCTCTATTTATCTATTTATTACTATTTTCTACTATCTATTTATACTCTATTTATTATCTATCTCCACCACCACGCTATGTTTTCATTACTATATTTTTTCCTACATCAAAAGCTACAACTAATTGCAGGATTCGAACCTACAGCAATCAGTGCGACATGGTATCCAAACACGCTATAATGGCTTCAAAAACTTTTCTGATATTCTTACCCTTAAACTATGCGCTCTTTTTCAGTGAGTCTTAAGAATTGTATTAAATAGATTTTCTAATCATTTGCAGTTTCCGTTGAAATGTGGTTTATTGTAGATACATTTTAGTATTTTGATCTTTTTTGCTCTTTATTGAAATTATATTCGTACGAATTGTACCGTTCAAACTCATATCATAATGTAGTCATCCTTCGCAATACGCACTACATTATCCAAGCCCGACTTTGTGACAGAATATTTACTTCAAGCTACAAGTAGTCTACCATAGACTACAAAAAATAACTGGCTGTAATTTCCGTTATTGAAGGTCGGTTCTCCTTGAGAATAAAAATATCCAGATATATTATAAAATATGATTGACATAGGTAAGTATTTTCTTATACGGCATTGTCTTATTTTTTTAGAATATTACATGTCATTTGTGACTGGTACGTGACTCGGCTATGTAGATCAAAATGATATTTTTTTGGGAAATCAACTTAGTTGTGAAACGAAAAATTGTTTCATTTGATATATAATGTTTTTAATATGTAAATTCGCTGAAGAAGATGTAAACCTTATTAAAAATGTATACCTAATTTTTTTTTATTTAAAACAAAAATAATAAAAAAACTCTTTATCCTTGTTTTTATCCTAAAAGGGTGAAATATCTTTTTTGTTTCTTATTAGATTTTTTTTTTATTTTTAGCTTTTATGGGTTTGTTCGTATAAATGATTTCTTGAACGTCTTGTTTATACTTAACCTGCACAAAATAGCCAAATATATCTTGATAACTTTAGGAGGTATTGCTTAATCTAAAAAGTTATTAATGTTAAAAAAAATACAATCTTTGAGGAAATATAACCATACTACACTTAATATATTTTATACAATATATTTTTATAGGGAGTTTACTGTCTCCTGTCTGTGAGTTTGTTTGCTTGTTGTAAACATCGTTTGTCTCGAAAACACCGGAACAGATATACATGAATAATTTCTAAATTAAAATGTATTCTCTGGCCAGGTTTTAGTGTATGTTTTACGACGGTAGGTAATATACCATATGGAATACATTATGAGATTAATAGTAAACTAAGTAGACATAAATTACCATCAACAAGACTTTTTACACTATTTTACGTAGACCTCGACTAATAAATATATATCTATTTATCTTTACATATTATAAAAATTAATGTCCCCATATCTGTCTGCCTCTCTATCTTATGTATTGGTCAGTGCACACTCCAAAATTGCTGAATTGAGTTATATAATTCATCCTTAAATCATACGTGTATATCTGGCCTAATTTTAATATATGTTTTGTTACAATAAGTTTGAAATGGTATATTTTATGCAGTTGAAAGTGAAAACAAAATATTTTTTAACTAAATCATAAATATCAATGAATATAATGCAGTACACAACTGTTTAGAATATAAATCTCTAAGAACGACGAAACTTATAAATCTTAACATATATATATATAACATATATATTTCAATCACATTTACCATGACTCTTGAGAAAGCAATCTAAAAATGTTAAACTGGAAATGATCAATCACGAATCGAGAATCAAGATTAAAGTGGTAAATGTATAGATTATTCAGTAAATGTTTCAGATTTTAAATGTTTTTCTTATTTTTTTAAATTATTGATATTGTAAATACTGATGAAAGCGTTAATTTGCGCAAATTAATAATTAAATATCTTTAAATCTATACTAATATTATAAAGATCGAGTGTTTGTTTGGTTAAACAGGCTAATCTCGAGATCTAGTGGTCCGATTTGAAAAATTCTTTCAGTGATAGATAGCTCATTTATCGAGGGAAGATATAAGTTATATATCATCACGCTAAGAATAATAGGAGCGGAGCACCAATGAAGAATGATTCAAAATGGTTTTTTTTTCTTTTGAGAGTATCCGCTGCGTTTTAGCGTTAGCCCAAAGTAACTATTCCACGCGAACGAAGTCGCAGGCGGAAGCTAGTATTGGAACGAAGTTCCTTATCGCGCGTTGTAAAAGGGGGCTAGACGGAAAAAATTCTTACGAAAAGTTGTAACGACACTTTTTGCTATAGTAAGCTATTGTAAGCTGTGCGGCGTGCGCATGTTTCTCTGTCTGTCTTTCTCTCTCTCTTATAGAAAGCAAGCCAGATATTTTCATTTCTATTTCGCATTGAACAGTGTGGTGTCGCGACGATTATTTTTGTTGAGTGTATACAGGTTTTTTGTAAATAATAAAAAATAATAATAATTCAAATAAACTTTTTTTTTATTTCATAGGAGCCAAACGAGCAGACGAGTCACCTGATATTAAGTGATCACCGCCGTCCATACACTAACAACACCAGGGGAGTCGCAAGTACGTTGTCAGCCTGTGTTTGGGGGGAAGAGGAAGAGGGGAGGGTTAAGGAGAGAGGGAGGAGAGAGGGTTGAGGTGGGGATGTGGTCCTCCGGCGCTCTCACTGACCGAACGAAACGCAACAATGCCAGTACTGTTACTTCACGTCTATTTTCTGTGAGAAAGTGGTACTACCCCGGGCGAGCCAACCCATACAATGCTGAAACCAGTAAAAGCTTTAGCATGGCTCAACCACATACCAAGTATATTATGGTAGGTATTTGTATACGTAACGCTCAAATAAACATATTTGTATACTAGCTGTACCCGCGACTTCGTGCACGTGGAACCTGATGTACAAAACGATGACAAATAAAGTCATCTGAACGTATATAGTCCATTTATTTATCTACTTTTCTCTCATACTTCAGTCGCGACGCCATAAAAATTACAATAACTTTTACACGTTAGATGTATATTGTTATTATATATATAGAAGAAGATGTAACGCTCTCATTTATATATGACTAATAGAAATCGAAACATTGATTGCAAATTAATCAATTTTATACATATTTACACTAGAAGGCCCCGGGGAATGTTCAGTAGTTTTGTGTTTATCGCAAACAGACAGACGTGGCAGACGACTTTGTTTTATAATATGTAGTGATTAAGACGGAAAATGCAGTTACTTTTCGTTTTTTTTTTATATTATCTGAGACACGATTTAGTCTCCGTTGCTTATTATCTCAACAATATGTTTTGGGTACAGAAGAAAACACGTAAGCCCCACATCGCTCGACTTACTTCTTCACGGCAAGAAAACACACATCGCTAAACACGTAGTGCTTATAACTCTCGTTGTTTCTTAAAACTGTGATAACTTTATATTAAACTAGCGGCCCGTCCCGGCTTCGCACGGGTGGACAATTGTTTTAAGCATTTGGGTTAAACATATGTGGATTGGCTAAAACTGATCATAGTCTTGAAAATCTTGTACCCACGATAAAACGCAGAATCGAAAATCTTACAGAAAGAAATGTCTTCTGTTCGAGGGTAGATGATTGTACTAACCTAACAAAATGATAAGATAGAAAAACTACCCGGTGAATTCATCTGTTTTGGTGCGTGATAGCTTAACGGGAACTACTCTTTACTGCCAAATTAAGTCACAGTTAAGCTAAACACTGATGAAACACGCCATAAACGTATCATTGTGTGCAATATTTCTTTGGCTCCAAACGCTTCGCCGCATAGCCCGCACGACACACCATACCCCTGCAATGACGCGAGCGGCATATTTTGTTTAGATTGACATTTTTAAACTCGTAATATCTTTTGAATGCAATGGCCAATTTTAGTAATTCAAAAAGTTATCTACAGGTACTAAAACAGTCTTAAATTAAAAATAATTCATTTGGATAAGGATTAATATAAAGACATGAATAACATGGTCCTTTAGGCAGGGTATGGCTTTTGTTAAGATTTCTTTTAAAAATGTAGTTATAGTGACATAATCACAATAGCTGGACATATTATACCGCGAGGTTTTTTATAGATATTAATTTGTTCTTTAATATTGTAGAACATATTTTTGTTCTATCAGTCATAGTTTCCGTAGCGCATGCGATGTAAGTCATTTTATGGCAATATTTTTCATAATTTGGATTACATTATTGAAATTTTAGTAGGGATCCCTATTTTATTCTAGTAAAAGATATAGCTTATATTACTCAGAGATAATGTAGCATTCTAATGGTGAACGAATTATCGAAATCCGTCCAGTAGTTTTTGAGTTTATTCGTAGCAAACATACAAAAATACAACGTTTCCTCTTTATAATATTAGTATAGATGAAGCTATGGTAAAAATTGTTGGTTAAATAACGGCCAAGTATCTAAGAAGTAAAACAAAAAGTATATCGAAATCTACGCAGTCGCTAACGGCAAATCTCTATCAATTCTAAATTGTAAACTACAAAAACTTTACATTTTTTTACAGTAATGCTCATTTTAAGCCTACTTGAAAACCATTAATTAAAAATGTATTAAAAACGGACGAAGTCAAAAGAGATTACACGTTAATATTGTTACATATTTTATAGCATGTTTTCAACGACACACAGACGCTACAAGTGTTTATCAGTGGCTACAACGCAACTTTGTAGTGTTCGTTAAACATGGCAATGTTGACATTAAATTACCTAATATGTGAAATTGAAAAGCTCTAGCGTTTTAACCCAACCATTGTTCTAATCCAAATTGTATTAACTTTTAACTTTGTTGTTGAGTAGAAAATTCATTAAAATGAGAAAAGAATGATTTAAAAAGCTATCTAAATCACAAATATTACTTGATAATTGGTAAAATATTCAAAATCACACAGATATTACATTTAAAAAATTTAACTTATGATTTCTTATTGCTGTGTAACCGGTGCATGTAAATTAGAAATTAAAATAATAATCTTCTTCTATACATAGTACGTATAATAACAATGTAAATCTAAAGTGTCTGTACTTTTTCGATTTTTATGAAAAAAAGTCGTTGCAGATGTCTGATTTGATAGATTAGATTGATAGATTTTATAAGTAATAAAATACATTTCAATAATTTTTAGAAATGTCTGTCTGTCTGACTATCTTTCTGTCTGTCTGTATGTTTGTATGAACACTCTTCACTGCTAAAGCACTGAGTTCACAATATACCCTCAGCAAGAAAATCGTAAAGCATATCCTCGGGACTAACTTAGTGTTTGTTTCATTAAAATCGGTCCTCTCTATCAAAAGTTACCATTATTATTATTTTTTATAGTAGCACGGCAAAATGACTGCACTGTGCCTGATGGTAAGCACAGTACAATCCAAAAACAATGGCGACCACCGAGTGACACACTATCCATCGCCGGTCGCCGCTGTCATGCCGGCCTGCGAAAAGCTGGATATGCACAGGCTGATCCCGAAACGCGACCCGCAGAAGCGAATCACTATGACGGGCTTTTTCGCCATATACATGGTGGTTGCGACCCAGTCAGGCTGTAAAACCGTACCACCCCACTTTCGCCATTGCCTCGTTCGTTATTCAGCAGGGTGCACCACGTGCAGGTAAGGTTAGCTTGGATGTCTCAAGTCTTAGATGTTATTTGACACCCTTACACCCCAAAATCGATTGTAGTTTTAATGACGACGCGGCGTAAGTACGAGAGAAACATAGATGAGTAAATGAACTTAATACGTTCAGATGATTTTATTAATCACTGTTTTTTACATAAGCTTCCACGCAGACGAAGTCGCGGGCACAGATAGTAACAAATAAACTAATGAAAACATAAATAGAACGGATTATGTAAATCGATACCTAATAACTAAAAGGTAATAAGAACATTGAACATATTGTGGTGAATTACAGATAAATCTCTTCAGAAAATCCTCAAAGATTCTCAATTTTTAAATAGTATTTTTGTAGCAATACTCAGAATTATTCACAAAGATAAGGCTCGATTTTCTATTCCGTAACGTGCTGACAAATGAGGTACAATGAAATTGTAACCAAGATAACATCCCAACACATGTTGTCTTCAGCATGATTCAGCAAATAAATTCTCACATCGTAATACTTTGTGTGTTACATTACATAAAAGGATGGAAATAACTTGAAATCTTATTGGATGAAATGTGGTTATTCTATTGGCGGCTGCAAGTCGTATATGAATATATAAAAAGTGTGTGTGTACTTATGTACACGCGTTACAAGTTACACTTCTTTGGCGTAACAACATAAAAATCTTTTCAAAAATTTTATCTTTCGCCTTATTCTTCGTTTGTAGAAAAAACGACACTAACAATAGAAAAAAGGTATTTAATACATTGAAAGTTTTAATACAAAGAAATACAAAGAAACAAAATGTTGACTATAGCTAACT
Source organism: Antheraea pernyi (assembly GCA_015888305.1). Lineage (NCBI taxonomy): Eukaryota > Metazoa > Arthropoda > Insecta > Lepidoptera > Saturniidae > Antheraea > Antheraea pernyi. The sequence goes on along the minus strand of MU159108.1, from coordinate 369,135 downwards.
TTAGGGTGTCGGTTTTTCGTGACGGTGTTCGCGCGCATCGTACAAATTTACTCTCATCATTTTTCCCTAACGCGCCAAAAGAAGTATAATTTCAATAAATATATATGAATGCTAATAACGTATAATTGTAAACAACTGTATAGAGACTGATATTTGAAGACTAAAACATCCATCAGTGATGAACAGGACGGCCAAGAATAAAATATAATACTATATTGGAAAAAATATTTTAGACGAATAAAAAAGGTGTTGAAAGAATTAACAGAATTCATTTAAAATAGAAGGGAGAGAATATACATTTTCAATGAGCTTTTAACGGGCATTCCTTTTCTTCAAATAATCTAATTTTCTTTCTAAAAGAATCTGACAACAAAATTTGGATTCCCGCGAAGAACAAAGTCATTTCGGTTTCACTCTCTTTTGTAGATTTCGCTTATAAAGCCAACTTCATTTCCTAGCCATTATGTTTTATTACAATCTTGTGGTTTTCTGCTAATCCAGTACTTTCAAATTCAATCATAAAGCCATCTACGTACTTCGCAATTTCAACATAATTGCTTTTATAAGGACTATTTTAAATATATTACACCAACTCATTTATTTTCTTCTCAATGATAGGCAACCGTTTACCTAGCTTTTTGGCGATTTAGTTATCAATTTGGCTTTGTTTTCTGTGACCGGAATTTCACATCACTGGATATATTGATCCCGATAATGCTAGAAATTTTCAGAGCAGTGCCTTGGACTGGACCTAGAAAAATGGTTTTTTTACACTGACGTTTATTGTTATGGAGTTAGAAGTATAGCCACCGACTACATCTCTCACGCTTCACATAAATAAAAAGCTCGGTACCTACATGCGTCAGGGACACTACAGGACCTTAATTTGGAGACGACAGCCTAGACTAACTGTCAAAACTTCAACTCATCTTTGTTTGATATAAATGTTGAATCCCATTCCCCCATTGCTTTTTATCTTTAAATCTTAATGTTTTTAGTTTTTGAACACTTCTCAATGTTAAAATACACACTTGCTCGAATTGTTTTGGCTATATTATCGAACTTTTATTGGTGGATCTTATTTCTATCCCAATTAGCGCAAGCCACACAATAAATGTGGAAAAAGTAGAAGGTGAAAAACGAATTTCCAAGATTCAGTTTATTATTTTCTAATAAGATATTAAGAATATTATTTACCCAATACTGAGAAGATCATTTCTGGGATAATAATATTGTCTTAATATTTTTATTGATATTACCGTCTGGTCTCTGTTTCATATAGACGACATGTACTCATATAACATCGTAAGTGTATAAATAATTTAGACATGTGCACCATCCATTAATTTTTTCGTATACTAACGGGAGTGGCGGATGTTGTTCCGCACTGATAATTAAAAAAAATCTTGAGAAATCATATACCTAGTGTATAAATAATTTAGACATATGCACCATCCAATTAATTTTTTCGTATACTAACGGGAGTGGTGGATGTTGTTCCGCTCTGATAATAAAAAGTGGCAGAGGACTTTTTTTATAATGTGTAGTAATTAAGACAGACAATTTATAGAAGCCACAGAAACTATGTAAATCTCGTCTCATAGCATGATTTTTTTTATTGCACGTAATTTTATACCACTAATACCTTCGAAGATATTCGTTAAAGTTATATATTGTATAGGGCTATCTTGAACTACATAAAACCCCAATAGTAACAGATATATTTCATTGGTCAAAGATTAACATTATATTGGTCACAATAGCTTCACACTTTATATGTTAAGGATAAAATTGATTACTCTTGGTTGTCTTTAGGAAACGGATTTTCTGTAGAACTTACTAAGATATGCAATTCCGTAATATTTTAATGTACTACATTAGGTTTAGCCAGCTTTAGCAATGTAAAAATACACGACAAAGATTTCTTAAGATTCTATCAACTTTCCTCTGCTTTGTATGAAATATAAACTTCCTAATATTATAAAGGCAGAAGCAAGTTTGTTTGTTCGCTATCACGCCTTAACTCTCAACTAATCATACAATTTTGCATACACATTGTCTCGCATACAGATAAAGAGTACCCCTTTCATTCTGAAAAATGTACTACTTTTGAAGATTAAAACTTAATGCGAGCGAAGTCACGAACAAAGGCTAATATATATAACGCTAAATTTTGCGCGCGAAATCACTGAAAATAATGTCGTTTTTGAAAATCAAATACTTGTTGTTACTCGTTGATAATGTAAATTTTTATAGGTGAATCAGTTTTTCAAATCGGTTATGTATTTCCTGAGTGGTATCCATTAGAAACAAAGAATCAACTTCCAGAGAAAAATATCTAAATAATACTGGTAACAATTAATAATTCTAATGTCAAACAATAACATAACTAGATTAATCAAAACAGAATTAAGGTGATTGATATTGCCACGTTGGGATAAATTAAACTAGTATTAATGAGAGATTTTTTTTCTCGAACTGACTACGCTATTGACCTGGCAAGGTCTTAACAGCTTCACCGGACTACCTTTAATGAGAGATATTTATGCAGGCGGGCATGACAGAGGCGACTGATGATGGATTACTTCATCGAAATTGTTTTTGTGTTCAATCGCGTGTTTACCATCAAGCATAGTGCCGTCTTTTTGACGCACATCAATAAAAAAGGATGTGTCGTAAAGACACACGATAGAAGTAAAATTCTGTATTACAGGGAAACATTTTCATTATTCATGAATCACTTTTGATTAGCATAGATTGTAATCAATGATCGCCATGCCGCCTGAACGTAGTTCACGCAACCACGAACGAACAACGAGAAAGAAAGAAAACGAGAAGAGCGTATGTCTCACTGTTTTCCAATACCTGAAGGCAAGCGATACACTGCTCCCACTCTACTCGACACAGTGTTTACCCCCACCACTATTCGTCACACAAAAAGGTTGCGGCTCAAAATTTCAAAGCCTTCTCTTAAAAAATTTCAAAAAACTACAAAAGACAAAAACTATGTACAGCAATGTGCAATAACATATCTTTTTTCCATTTATTGGCAAAATGGTTAAGGTGAAAGCTGAGACCTAGCATAAGGCAAACGGATTGGTAGCCGCAGGCGAATAGTCTCAAGAGGTTGCTTCAGTGGTATGAGCAAGGCTTTTTTTTCAACATTATTTCACGAAACGAGTCTAAGTTCTATGCTTGCATACACAACTGCTATACTAGCTTCTGCCCGCGACTTCGTCCGCGTGGAATAGTTATTTTGGGCTAACGCTAACACGTGGTGGAAGCTCTCAAAAGGAAAAAAGTGTGTGTGTACTTATGTACACGCGTTAGAAGTTATACTTCTTTGGCGTAACAAGATAAAAATCTTTTCAAAAATGTTATCTTCCGCCTTATTCTACGTTTGTAGAAAAATCGACACTAACAATAGAAAAATTTGACTATAGCTAACTTTAGGGTGTCGGTTATTCGTGACAGTGTGCGCGCGCATCGTAAAAATTTACACTCATCGTTTTTCCCTAACGCGCCAAAAGAAGTATAACTTCAAAAACCCCGATTTTGAAACATTCATCATCAGTGCTTCGCTTCTATTGGTATTAGTGTGCTTATATATATATAACCTTCCTTTATAAATGAGCTATATAACACTGGAAGAATTTTTCAAATCGGACCATTAGTTCCTGTGATTACCCCCTACAACGTCAAAAACTCACAAACTTAACCTCTTTATAATATTATAGTATAAAAGTATAGATTTTACGTCTGTTACGTTACGTTAGTTTGCACTTGTTACATGTATCACATATTTTTCATTGAGATTATTTCCTATATGGCGTCTTCATTCTTATCTTCTACTGCCATTTTTAAATTATAACCTGCAATGTCCCCCGCCGGTGCGTCCACGGCGCGATGGGTGATGATCCTAGTAATTGCGTCATTGGTCACGTCGGTATAGTAGACACACGTGTTGGTATGTCTAGACATGGCTGATGTCTGGCGGCACTTATTTGGCCTATTCTTTTTTGGTGTTTGTAATTGTGAGGACAAAGTTTGTGTATGAAATACAATGTTTGAATTAGAAAAGTGAAAAATATGGGTTACAATATCTCCATATAAAAATAAGTAAGACAGAAGACAGTAGGGAGATCTTCATAAATATTAACAGAAATGCACGTTCAGTTGTCATTCTGTTTCATTACTTAGTCGTATTGTAAAGGGACAATTTCCTTCCATTTTCTTCGATAGTGGGTATAATATATACGCGTGAAGCCGGGTCGGGCAGCTTGTCTAATTTAAAATTTCTGATATAAGTCAAACACAAAATTCAAAGATAATATATTTATTATATAAATAAACATTATTTTACCGACGTACTTCGAAAGACCTAAATGCGCAGCTGTTTATCGGTCCTTCATTTCTGAAAGATGCCTTTTCGATTTTCGATTTCGGACTACCGATTTTCTGAAGCCAAATTTTCATATCCTCTATTGCTCCTAGTTGGCCCTGTAATTGTCCTATTACCGTACCTTGGGCGGTATTCATTACCCAACCTTTAAGTCCAAGTTCGATGGCTTTCCTTTGGGTGTGTTTCCTGAAATAAACTCCCTGGACCTTTCCAAAAACTTCAAAATCTGCAGTGGTTAAACCAGCTTTTTTATTGGTTGCCATTTTAAATATCACCAACACTATGAGTTTGTTTTATGAATCGTAAAATGTTATAAAACTTTACAAAATGCATTGGCGACGTGTTACACATTGTCTGTTTTCATTGTTTACTTTCGTCGTCCAGGATACAAATACGAGAAACAAAATGTGCAGTGATGTTTTTGTTTGCAACTAGCTTTAAAAACCATATAGGTTGTCTTGGAAACAATGTGTAGCGTGCTGGCCATTAAAAATTGTCTATGCACACTGTCTTTTTTGAATATGAACGACATCCGATTTTAATGAAACAAATACTAAGTTACTCTCGAGGATGTCCTTCGTGAATTTCTTGATAAGGGGTTTTGCATCCAGTAGTTCAGCAGTGATGCGTGTTCATACAAACAAAGAGACAGACATTTCTAAAAATGATTGAAATGTATTCTATAACTTATTCGTAGACACCTGAAATATTTTTTTTACGAAAATCGAAACAGTACAGTAACATTAGATTTAGATTTCTGTTATATGTATAGAACAAGATGTAGAGATTAGGGGTAAGCATAAAGGACGCTATATTCGGATCTCGTCAGACTTGTTGCTGTGGATAATAGTAACTACATTATGATCGAGGAACGTATAAGAAAGTAGTGAGACTGCAGTTTTACTACAAAATACAACATCATAACGTTCTAAGCAATTTAATAAATAGTATAAAACGCTAGCTTGTAAGAAAACTGAAGCGTTAAATCATGTCACCAAGTCACCTTTATATACTAGTCATCCAGTATTCGATATTCATTATTTTATTTACATTTTAATATCTAGGTTTTTTGCCAAAAAGTGTAGAAATATTGTAAATTCGTAAACACAAATAAAGTGCTTCGACTCCTGGATGATAAAAAAATTAACTGCTTCCAAATTTTTTTTATTACCTCATTAACAGCTACTAACAAACTAACTAACAAAAAATGGTACTACTTTTTACTTTCATAGGACGATACTGCATACACATAACCTAATTTATTGTGATTGTGTAGACATCATATTTAACTTTCATATTATACTCGGTAAGTATAGATATGGCTCTATAAATATCTAGAGCTTTCATAGTATCACATTTAATTGGTTTCAGAATGACATCCTCTTAACGATTATGAGATCAATTACGTTCACAATTAACTCTACTGAACTCTTTCTATTAAATTATTTTCGTATTTTAAATTCGATAGAACTAAATCGATATTATATTTAGTTGGCAGTTCAGTATAAAAATAGCTTCACCCACTTTTCTGCTAATTGCAATAACTCCACAGTCACTGAAGATACTCATTAATTTCATTGTACCACACATTATTCGCAGTTCGTCTGAACATTTGTTTCATGAAAAATTTTTGGGTGAAGATATTCCATTACACATATATTAGGAGGTTAGGAGGTTCCTGGTTATACAGAGTAACAATCCTCATAAAATTTGTGGGAAACCACTAGATGCATAAGGCCAATGAAAGAATAAATTGACGCACCTATATAAGATGCCTGGCAATAAACTGGCACAGTCTGATTCAAACTTGAATTAATTGAAATTCAACCATAATTCATTACTTTTTCAACTTCAAATATATAGAAAAAAAAACGAAAGTTTTCCAAAAAAATAATTGACAAAACTAATACAAGTCAACAGCCATTAAACAACATAAAGGAAATTGTTTGCGAAACTAATGAGGAACATATTCTTAACTTTTTTCCCTCTGCCTATTATATATGAACAGTCAATACGTTTTTGCCATTCAGAAAAAAAAATCCAAGATAAATACAGATTTATACATTACCACTTTTGAAAAAAGCTTTATACCAGTAATTATGATCGAATTTTGATCACTACTTTATATAAATAAACAACATATAACCAGTTTCAATCATAAACACCCGCTTCTATGAATTTCAAGTAGATATTTGTGCTATACTTTAACAATTAACTCTCTTATTCTGGAAAGGAAAACATTAATCGCTTTCTGATAATCAGAGTAACTGGTTATTTCACTCACGATCGTCTAAACCCGTGGAGAAAATGCAATTAAACCCAACTCGAACAGTGACTAAATTGTATTACTGCAATTTGTAGTTTCCGAGCATTCGTTTTTATTTTTTAGCAGTGATGCGTGTTCATACAAACAAAGAGACAGACATTTCTAAAAATGATTGAAATGTATTCTATAACTTATTCCTAGACACCTGAAATATTTTTTTTACGAAAATCGAAAAAGTACAGAAACTTTAGATTTAGATTCCTGTTATATATATAGAACAAGATGTAGAGATTAGGGGTAAGCATAAAGGACGCTATATTCGGATCTCGTCAGACTTGTTGCCGTGGATAATAGTAACTACATTATGATCGAAGAACGTATAAGAAAGTAGTGAGACTGCAGTTTTACTACAAAATACAACATCATAACGTTCTAAGCAATTTAATAAATAGTATAAAATGCTAGCTTGTAAGAAAACTGAAGCGTTAAATCATGTCACCAAGTCACCTTTATATACTAGTCATCCAGTGTTCGAAATTCATTATTTTATTTACATTTTAATACTATCTAGATTTTTTGCAAAAAAGTGTAGAAATAACAAAGAACAAATAAAGGGATTCGACTCCTGGATGATAAAAAAATGAACTGCTTCCAATTTTTTGTATTAACTCATTAACAGCTACTAACTAACAAAAAATGGTACTATTTTTACTTTCATATGACGATATTGCATACACATAACCTAATTTATTGTGATTGTGTAGACATCATATTTAACTTTCATATTATACTCGGTAAGTATAGATATGGCTCTATAAATATCTAGAGCTTTCATAGTATCACATTTAATTGGTTTCAGAATGACATCCTCTTAACGATTATGAGATCAATTACGTTCACAATTAACTCTACTGAACTCTTTCTATTAAATTATTTTCGTATTTTAAATTCGATAGAACTAAATCGATATTATATTTAGTTGGCAGTTCAGTATAAAAATAGCTTCACCCACTTTTCTGCTAATTGCAATAACTCCACAGTCACTGAAGATACTCATTAATTTCATTGTACCACACATTATTCGCAGTTCGTCTGAACATTTGTTTCATGAAAAATTTTTGGGTGAAGATATTCCATTACACATATATTAGGAGGTTAGGAGGTTCCTGGTTATACAGAGTAACAATCCTCATAAAATTTGTGGGAAACCACTAGATGCATAAGGCCAATGAAAGAATAAATTGACGCACCTATATAAGATGCCTGGCAATAAACTGGCACAGTCTGATTTAAACTTGAATTAATTGAAATTCAACTATAATTCATTACTTTTTCAACTTGAAATATATAGAAAAAAACAAACTTTAAAAAAAATTGACAAAATTAATACAAGTCATAGCAATTACATAAAGGAAATTGTTTGCGAAACTAATGAGGAACATGTTCTTAACTTTTTTCCCTCTGCCTATTTATTATATATGAACAGTCAATACGTTTTAGCCATTCAGAAAAAAGAGTCCAAAATAAATACAGATTTATACATTAACACTTTAAAAAAAAAGAAAAAAAAATCCAAGATAAATACAGATTTATACATTACCACTTTTGAAAAAAGCTTTATACCAGTAATTATGATCGAATTTTGATCACTACTTTATATAAATAAACAACATATAACCAGTTTCAATCATAAACACCCGCTTCTATGAATTTCAAGTAGATATTTGTGCTATACTTTAACAATTAACTCTCTTATTCTGGAAAGGAAAACATTAATCGCTTTCTGATAATCAGAGTAACTGGTTATTTCACTCACGATCGTCTAAACCCGTGGAGAAAATGCAATTAAACCCAACTCGAACAGTGACTAAATTGTATTACTGCAATTTGTAGTTTCCGAGCATTCGTTTTTATTTTTGAATATGAGGTTTTTACTAAAAGAGAAAAGAAATTAAGCCTTTTTATTTTGTTTGCAATCTGCTAGATTTTCATTTAGAAATTAGTATGAAATAATATCAACGTTATGTTGATATTCTTTTCTCTACGTCTGACAACGTGAGCGCAAAATTACATGATTGAGTAGAGTTAAGGCGTGAAAGCGTAACAAACAAATATTCACATTTATAATATTAGTAAAAACAAGTAAGGATTAAACTGTTCTCATATTATTTAACAGTTTAACTATAGTTATCTTAGTAATAATTACATATATTATTATGCAGATGCAATTCAGCAATTGTAGGCTATACAAGCCATGTTTAAAGTTCAAAGCTTTCAACGCCCCTCACGAATGTTAGTTCTATTCATTACGTGTTATTCCACATTTGCATTTAACGTTGGACGCTCATATATTTATAACAATGAAGCGGATTTAACACGTGACGTTAAATATTCTCTTGTTCCCATAATCGCATAATACTGCGTGAACATTTGACGTGAATATAAAATCACCTGTATACTACAGGTTTGAATTCAATATTATTGGACAAGGTTTTCATTTGGGGCCACCTAATGTTAATTTGTATTAATTATGATCACGTTATAAATTAAGAAAATTATATTCATATCATGTATATTTGGTCTCATATTTTTAATTATATGTTAGCTGATGCTAATTTGCTTGAAATATGCTAAAGTACCGCTTTGTACTTTCTTTAATTATATTTTATCCTAACTATATTTACTTACGTGGAATTTTTAAAATCTTGAATTACTGTCAACGCTGTTAGGTAAACTTGATCAAATTCCATATAAGACACGACTACCGCGTAGGGAGACGACGTCGTGACTGATCCACACGGCATCTGTAGTATTGTATCTCGCTAAAGTTCGGCGCCTCTTGGTAATGTTCGGTTTTCATAGAGCGGCCAACCAACCCTCGACCCCCGACACCCCGCGCCGTGACACACGTGTCCCCCATACCATTTCTTTGTCACTCCTTAGCCCAATTTCTGACCTTTTTTGTTGTAATTGCTACGCTCCCAAGCAAGGTAGCGGGATGATAGAGACCATAACCCTTTTTCAAGAATGAAACTGTACTGTAGTTTCAATTGCATGAGTTAAGATAATTTAACTAATGCTTGCTATTCTGGAAACTGTACTGTAGTTTCAATTGCATGAGTTAAGATAATTTAACTAATGCTTTCTATTCTGTTCATAAAATGTTACAAAGGAAATAATGATACTCTTTTTGTTGATACGACTTGCACGTCTACTTATACGGTCGTGGTACTAATACTATGAACGAAACTTCCATACAAGTGCCGATAAAAACTACAAAAAGTTTCAACTTATTCGGACGAACGTTACGCGAACGCAGGGAAGATAAAAATAATCTTTTTTTTTCTTATATACCTATAACTTCTTCAAAAATTGAATAATTGAACCATTTTTTTATATTCCACTTTAATTTACTTTTTAAATACAAAAAATATGAAAATTTTTAGATCCATGAAAATTTTCACTTTTTGTAGAAAAAAACATCTGTCCTCGAAGTTGCCCTTTTTATATTTTCACAATAAAACAACTTGGACCAATTCTGGAAAAAATGCCACCCAAAACGAATTGGGAAGATTTTCTTCAATTTTTTTTAATCTGTTGTAATAAAAACTCCAGGTGGGCTTATTCCACAATATACCACTCTGAAAATTTTTGCGGAAAATGTCATAAATATTGAAGACGCAACATTTTCTACTACAACAAATTCAAAATGAGTAATAAAGATGAAAATAACAAATTCAATCTTAGAATTATTCAAAAATTTGATGATATAATACAACAAGAAATTATAAAGACTATCGATTTCATTACAGATGAACTCGAATAATAAATGCTAATATCTGTGTATCGAATTCAAATGGCACTTTATTATATTGATATATAATTTTTAGATTAGGAGATTCCTTGTCGTGACAATGTGAGACGTTTTTATTTTGTTAATATAACTAAATATTTATTTTAAAAATTACATTATTTACATAAGCTTCGCTTTTTATATACCCCTAGCTTCTGCCCGCGACTTCGTCCGCGTGGAAAGTGAAAATATTTTTAAATAATACGTACGTTAACCCCGATTTTAATTATATTTTAGCTAATGCTTGGCTATTCTGTTAATAAAATGTTATAAGGGAAATAATTATCTATCTGGATTAAAAGTACTGCTTTGTATTTTCTTTAATTACATTTTGTCCTACATGTATTCACTTACGTTTAATTTTTAAAATCTTGAAGTACTGTCAACGCTGTTAGGTATACTTGAACAAGTTCCGTATAAGACACGACTACCGCGTAGGGAAGCGACGACGCGACTGAACCGCGAGGCATCAGTGGTATGGTATCTCGCTAACGAAGTTTGGCGCTTCTCGGTACTTCTCGATTTTCGTATAGCGCAAACTTACCCTCGGCCCCCGACACCCCGCACCGTAACACACGTCTCCCTCGCACCATTGCTTTGTTATCCCTTAGTCCAATTTCTGACTTTTTGTATGGTAATTGCTACGCTCCTAAGAAACGTACCCGGACAAAAAATATGAATATTTTTAGATCCATGAAAATTTTCACTTTTTGTAGAAGAAACATCTGTACTCGAAGTGGGCCTTTTTATATTTTCACAATAAAACAACTTGGCCCAATTCCGGTAAAAATGCGCACCCCAAATGAATTGGGAAGATTTTCTTCAAGTTTTTTTATCTGTTGTAATAAAAAATCCTGATTATTCCACAAAATACCACTCTGAAAATTTTTGCGGAAAATGTCTCAAATATTGAAAATGGCAACATTTTCTACCACAACAAATTCAAAATGAGTAATAAAGATGAAAATAACAAATTAAATCTTAGAATTATTCAAGAATTCGATGATATAATACAACAAGAAATTATAAAGACTATCGATTTCATTACAGATGAACTCGAATAATAAATGCTAATATCTGTGTATCGAATTCAAATGGCACTTTATTATATTGATATATAATTTTTAGATTAGGAGATTCCTTGTCGTGACAATATGAGACGTTTTTATTTTGTCAATATAACTAAATATTTATTTTAAAAATTACATTATTTACATAAGCTTCGCTTTTTATATACCCCTAGCTTCTGCCCACGACTTCGTCCGCGTGGAAAGTGAAAATATTTTTAAATAATACGTACATTAACCCCGATTTTAATTATATTTTAGCTAATGCTTGGCTTTTCTGTTAATAAAATGTTATAAGGGAAATAATTATCTATCTGGATTAAAAGTACTGCTTTGTATTTTCTTTAATTACATTTTGTCCTACATGTATTCACTTACGTTTAATTTTTAAAATCTTGAAGTACTGTCAACGCTGTTAGGTATACTTGAACAAGTTCCGTATAAGACACGACTACCGCGTAGGGAAGCGACGACGCGACTGAACCGCGAGGCATCAGTGGTATGGTATCTCGATAACGAAGTTTGGCGCTTCTCGATACTTCTCGATTTTCGTATAGCGCAAACTTACCCTCGGCCCCCGACACCCCGCACCGTGAAACACGTCTCCCTTTCACCATTGCTTCATTATCCCTTAGTCCAATTTTTGACTTTTTGTATGGTAATTGCTACGCTCCTAGGAAACGTAACCGGACGGTAGGAATCATAACCTTTCTTAATAATGAAACTGTACTGTAGTTCTAATTGAATGAGTTAAGGAAAACAATCTGTAAAGTTCTTATAATATTAGTATAGGAAAAAGCGTGGATCCTTGTCCACTTCATCGAAAACTATATGATACTCTTTTTGTTGATACGACTTGCACGTTTACTTATACGGTGGTGGTACTACTATGAACGAAACTTTCATACAAGTGCCGATAAAAACTACACAAAGTTTCAACATATTCGGATGAACGTTACGCGAACGCGAGGAATATAAAAACAAACAATTGAAAAGTATGTTAAAGAGGAACATTTAAAAAAAGGTTCAATTATTCAATTTTTGAAGAAGTTATAGCTATAAAAAAAATGTTTGTTTTTATATTCCTCGCGTTCGCGTAACGTTCATCCGAATATGTTGAAACTTTGTGTAGTTTTTATCGGCACTTGTATGAAAGTTTCGTTCATAGTAGTACCACCACCGTATAAGTAAACGTGCAAGTCGTATCAACAAAAAACCAATTCTGGAAAAAATGCCACCCAAAACGAATTGGGAAGATTTTCTTCAATTTTTTTTAATCTGTTGTAATAAAAACTCCAGGTGGGCTTATTCCACAATATACCACTCTGAAAATTGTTGCGGAAAATGTCTTAAATATTCAAGATGGCAAAATTTTCTACTACAACAAATTCAAAATGAGTAATAAAGATGAAAATAACAAATTAAATCATAGAATTATTCAAAAATTTGATGATATAGTACAACAAGAAATTATAAAGACTATCGATTTCATTACAGATGAACTCGAATAATAAATGCTAATATCTGTGTATCGAATTCAAATGGCACTTTATTATATTGATATATAATTTTTAGATTAGGAGATTCCTTGTCGTGACAATGTGAGGCGTTTTTATTTTGTTAATATAACTAAATATTTATTTTAAAAATTACATTATTTACATAAGCTTCGCTTTTTATATACCCCTAGCTTCTGCCCGCGACTTCGTCCGCGTGGAAAGTGAAAATATTTTTAAATAATACGTACGTTAACCCCGATTTTAATTATATTTTAGCTAATGCTTGGCTATTCTGTTAATAAAATGTTATAAGGGAAATAATTATCTATCTGGATTAAAAGTACTGCTTTGTATTTTCTTTAATTACATTTTGTCCTACATGTATTCACTTACGTTTAATTTTTAAAATCTTGAAGTACTGTCAACGCT
>MU159108.1:326480-355157 GCA_015888305.1 Antheraea pernyi | reverse complement strand
AAATCAACATTAAGGAGTGCAATTTTTGGTTGATGATTGACTTTCATGTTTTTAAAGTGAAACTTTTATGGCACGTTAGGGAAAAAACTTCTGTACGCGTTACGCCTTAAACGTAAGGTAGGTATGTATTTCTGTGAATGTGTTAGCATGTGTAAGTGCCTATCTGTGTTCCGTAGTATACCAAAATGAGTAAATGATTAGATAATAATTTATACTACGGGACTCCGTATAGTATATATTTTATGAGCATTTATATATATATATATATTACATATAAGATACTATTGAAATGGAACAACCTAAACATCCATCAATTTTTTATTATTTATTTCCATTCATAACTGATTACTGGACTAATTTACTAATGAATGAGTTTTTTAATTTCATTTCACTAAGCTTGATTGCGAAGTTCGCTTTGGATAGGTGAATGAACAGGTTATTGCTTCTTTTAGTTCATATACTTGCGAACTCTATACCATAAAGCATTTTCTTGCAGCCTTTACTGCCGATGTCACATCAAATCACCTCACATACGTGCACACATTACACACATGCTGGAAGGGTTTTATTTTTTCCCCTTATTCGAACTGAATCGAGTAGTTTAGTTCGTTTTCACATCCGATATACATGTATGTATATGTAAAATATGTATGAATAGCTTAGCTAGGTTAGATCTGCTGTATCGACAAAAGCCCAAGCCGAGGTGTGCCGCGCACTCTTGAGCTACTTGCCTGAATAAAATCGGCTGAGTGCCTTAAGCACTCGCCTTAGTAGTCCGGTGAAACTGTAAAGGACCTACCAGGCCAATAACGTAGTCAGTTCGAAAAAAAAAACTAATACCATTAAGTTTGAATTGTACTGTGTTCAATATTAGATATAGCACATTCACTATGTCGTGTTACGATGAAAATATGTAAACTTAAGCACTGATGATAAACACTGTAAATTTGTTACCATACTTTATATATACATATAACATTGGAACTGTACATAACTTTCTAATTCCTAACCTAATCCCAATTGGTTAAACTGAATGAAACACTAATGAACCATCCACTTACAAATTCTGTAACGTTTGACGTCATTTATGTTTCATACATTTCTGGGAACACATTTATTCGTAAAACGAAATTGTGTTAAAATGGTAAAAAATTGCCTTCTGAACATAATTCTACGTTATTATAATAATTAAAATGGGAGCTCGCGTGTCCTCTTGGACAAAATATTTCTTTTGATGTGAATATTAAACAAATATGAATTTGATTAAAAAATAATAAACCTCGTGAGGCAACGGAGAGCTCGGCCGTTAAGTCGAGACTTTAATCTGAGCACATGATATACTTTTGTACGTTCAACGTGATTGTTAGTTATGTTTATTATAACTATTATATATGTCTTAATTAGGTAATGATTTTTTTTAGTTTTGCAGGAATGGATTTCTGAACTTTTGTGACCTCAGGGTACACTCCAAATAAATGTAATAGCTTTACTAATATTAAGATTTTTAGTCGAATACACAATCACAACAATTGTCTCCCGTTTCATTTATCTTATTTTAAATAGTATTTATATCCTACTAGGTATCTAGTTATATACTATACTATATCCTACTTTTCAACACGCGTTAGTTATTTTCTCTTTATTATCCGTTATAATAAATTGTTGAATTTTGACGAAGGAAGAGTGGGAAGAGGAGCGAGGGAATCGGGGAGAGGGGAGTTGGCCTCCGGCGCTCTCACTGACCGAACTAAACGCAACAATGTAAGCACTGTTACTTCATGTCGGATTTCTGTGAGAACGTGGTAGAACCCCGGGTGAGCCGACCCATTCATGCTGAAACCAGTAATAGCTTCAACGTGATTCTAGCACCTACAAATTATATTATAACGATTGATTCAATGATATAGCAGTTGATAAACTGTAGCACTCCTAAGCGGCAAGTTATAATAAAATCACTCTCTTCACTTGCAACTCTATATCCCCAAAAACTTAGGGCAGAGGGCAGACACGATGCGTTTTACATCTCAACCAGTGTCTTAACGTTTCACCTGAATCCAAGTAAGTCCAATCTTGTCAACCTCCGCGATTACAAATCTTTGCCAGATTCGCTAACTTCGACCACGTCTCTGCCTACCCTGTAGATTCCAGTTCAACAATTACTGAGGAATGTGACTGTTGTCCGTTCGCAACACTTATAGTAAAATGTATAACATTAACACCTTCCTCACAAAAAAAATATTTAGATATACCAATTCAAATGTGTTTTAGTCTCAGATAAATATCTGCTCTTTAAGGTATTATTCTAGAGACATAAGTTAGGAATAATAAGTTGGGAAATGGAGATAGTATTCCTGAAGTACATATTGCACCGACATCACTGTCCACAATAATCGGCCTTTGACATTTTGCTAAGAGCCAACCACTCGCGCAATTAATATGATGTTGAAAACACGGATCATTTCAAAGGTCACCAGTATCCTACCTAATATATAGGTTATGTAAGTAGGCGGAATCAATGAATATTTACCTGTGACTACGCCTAAAGTGACTCTAAAAGAGATGACTATACGCACAAATTTTACAATGCTTAGGTGTCAAATGACGACACTAATTCGAATCGTATTATGAGAAATCATTTTACTTTTGTGTATATAATCAAATCCATGACAAACTAATTTCGCTAGATTATAATTAAGGTCACTGCTTTCTAGATAAGTTTACTAGAATATACCTGGGTCTAGGTAGGACTATCTTGGTCGCATTTTCCTGTATATTAATGTAAATGTGACTAATTCAATGTGTATTTAGATTTTAATGTTTGTATAGGAAGATCTATCTGTATGAACTAAGTGAATGCGATTAAATAATAACATTTGCATATAACCACCTTTTGCCTGCGGTTTTGTTCGGTTTAATATAGATTTTACTTATCTTTAGCGAACAGTATTTTTTTTGTATACCCTATGACCTTCACTGTGCCCCTAACAACGTGTATGCAAAATTTCACAATTATGCGTTGATTAGTTAAAGCGCGGAATCGTAACAAACAAACAAACACACGATCGCATTTATAATATTAGTTACGATAGTAACTTCTAAATCATTTTGAAATAACCACGACTTCTGACTTGTAATATCAGGACTAACAAATCTTGGTGACTTAATATTATGCTCATGCAACATGTCAAAGGAGTGAAGTACTGATATCAAATTGCGATCACCCCTCTCTCCCTTTATATTGTCAATTCCGAATGATCTCTTTGCGAAAACAACTAGTATGGGTAAAAACAAAGTTACGATAATATTCAACAATAAATACTATAAGTAAACTCTCTGACCATGTGAACTCTGAACAACTCTGTGACCCGACACTGCTTAAGATAAATAATTATATTAATTTTTAGAAAGAATACTATCCATTATATATTAATGATTCCATAACTAAATCTCATTATACATAGTCCACTTCTTTATAATTACTCATGGGATTTCAAAACCAACAGTGTTCATTAAATATGCAAATTCATCATTAAGCCTTTTTTTAAAGTATTGTAACTGAAGTGAACAAATATAAGTCGGGGTAAATTAAAAACTTAAGTAGACTTCTTAGTGTTTTTCAACTATAAGATTATGTACACCAAAGGCAACTTGTTGAACATTAAATAAAAGAAATGAACGTATAACCTTCACTAGCGCTTGAAGTGAAACTCCTTTGAGTTAAATTATATAAGTATATATTTACTCAGAACGCGCTTGATGAAGTTATAATTTAAGCTTTAATCAAGTAAAAGTTTATACAACGCAGCAGGTCCTTTTATTAGACGCGGTCTTGATTGTATACCATTTTTATAAATTAAGTTAACAACTTATTAATCATAATGCTGACTCAACTTTGACACTAATATAATAAAATCTTGTTAATAATATTACTCAATTATATATTAAATTTATAGATTTCAGACCATACTTTTATAATACTTAGCAAAATTAACTTTAGGCCAATCAGTAACCAGTTTTTCCACGGCGTACCGAAAGAAAATTCAATTTTCATGTCATGACGGCATATTGTTAATGGAAAAATTGTGACGTGTAATGTATTGTAATTTTTAATTAACTTAAATCCCTAGACGTTACTTCTAAATTAGCAAGTGTGGAATATAAAGATCCTAACTAATAATATAAATGCGAAATTGTGTTTAGTTGTATGTTACGTTGTAACGCCTTAACTGATAATTATGAAATTTTGCATACATGTTCACAGTGGTAAAGAAAAGAATCTTTTGCCCAGAAAGAATGTACCATATCCGAGGAATGAATCAAGGCTATATTAACACCGGGATAATCACGACCGAAAGCTTGTATTTCAAGAAATCTCACATAAATTTAAAATGGTTTCTGAACGTTTAAAATAGGATTTAAATAATTTTGAAATATATCGATACAAATGTCATCTTTAGCTGCATTTAGTATTTATTCAACCTTTTAATGAAGTTGCGTGCATATGTTATTATTTGTTGTTATTATAATTTACTGTGAAAAACTTGAGTTATAGTAAAATGTATACTGTACTAGGTATTACATGCGACTCCGCTCGCGTTTATGAACGTCTGATCTATCTCTGAAGAACAGTACACTTTTTTTTATCGTAGCACAGCAAAGTTACTGTACTGTGCCAGATGGTGAGCACAGTACAATCCAAAAACAATGGCGACTACCGAGAGATGCGTTATCCCTCGCTGGTCGCCGCTGTCATGCCGGCCTGCGTGAGCGAACAACCTCTGTCCGTGTCCAGAGGTGACCAGTGTTATTCATGTCACCGGTACCTGAGCCATGGCGAAAGTCATTCACTATATATATGCATGAGCTGATCACGAAACGCGACGCGGAGAATGAATCACTATTACGGACTTTTTCGCTACATGCATTTTTTTTTATTGTAGCACGGCAAAATGACTGCACTGTGCCTGATGGTAAGCACAGTGCAATCCAAAAACAATGGCGACCACCGAGTGACACACAGTATCCATCTCGGATCGCCGCTGTCATGCCGGCCTGCGAAAGGCTGGATATGCACAGGCTGATCCCGAAACGCGACCCGCAGAAGCGAATCACTATGACGGGCTTTTTCGCCATATACATGGTGGTCGCGACCCAGTCAGGCTTTAAAACCCTACCACCCCGCTGTCGCCATTGCCTCGTTCGTTACTCAGCAGGGTGCACCACGTACAGGTGAGGTTGACTTGGGTGTCTCAAGCTTAAGATGTTATGCGACACCCCTTACACCTTTCTGGATGACAAGCAAAATTTTATGATGAGCGATCAAGTATTTAAGCCGTGAAAATATTAATATATCATTTATATATAAATATTATCGATATACAAATATTTACACGCAACAATTTTCAAATATATCGATTTTACATAATTTGATGTGTTGCAACGCCACCTAGTGTCAAGTTATAGTGAAATGGATATCACAAAGTGTGCCCACCTCCGCAGTGAACGGTCAAGTAGTAAGTACTCAAGGTAAAACGTATTATATTCTAATAAAAAACACTAAGAACAAGTTTTCTAATTCTTTGGGTAAATGAAGAATATAAAAAGTATGTAGGGCAGATTATATTTCTGAAAATCAGGGTAAAACTGTCAGAGGAATATTAGATTGTATATATGGATATACATACTAATACTAATAAAACTATAGAGAGGTCAAATTTGTGAGGTTGTAGGGGGTAATCTCAGAAACTGCTGGACCGATTTCAATAATTCTTTCAGTGTTAGATAGCTCATTTATCGAGAAAAGCTATAGGCTATATATATCATCACGCTAAAACCACAGGAGCCGAGCACAATTGAAGAATGTTTGAAAATCGTTTGTTTTTTTCTTTTGAGACCTTCCGCTACGTGTTAAGGTTAGCCCAAACTACATTGTGTAATTAATATACTCTGTAACTATTTAACTATTCCACGTGGATGAAGTCGCGGGCAGAAGCTAGTATATTTATATATATATAAATATATATAAAAATCAACTGCCGAACGTATGTATTAGTATCATTTCAGAACAGCAGCATCTAATTGGCATTTTTTTGTTTTTGTAATTGTCAGGACAAGGTTTCTATAAAAAGGAAATGTTTGGAAAACGTAGCGAAAAGTAAAAGTTTTGATTAAAAAAATCTCTATATATAAAGTGAATAACACAGAAGATAATAGAGAAATCTTCTAAAATAATGACAGATTGACATACAGTTCTTCAGTTGCCATTTAGAAATCCGGGTCGTAGAGCTAGTTTGAAATAAATTGAAAATTCATCGAACCTTTTTGAAAAAGACATTTATTTTCGTCAGTCAAGTAAATATCGATTGAAAATTATTATGTAGGTAAGTAACAGATAAGAAAATAATTATTTCAATCTTTTTTTTTTAGAAAAACCAACGTCTACTAATTAATATGACAATTAAAATTGTTAAATCTATTATTACTTAGACTTACAGTCAACGATGGATTTTACGGCTCAAATTCCAAATATGAGTGAAATTCGGGAACTTTAGACCTAGAATTATTTTCTAGATTAATCTGGAATTATGTACTTGGCTTTATTGATCTTGTACTCTTGTTATTTATATTTTATCTATTTTTATTATAATAATTGTCATACTTGTCATATAGGTTTTTCATGGTTTCAAAAAAATATTGCAACACAATGTACTAGAAGAGATATCGTCTCTACTTATTTTTTTACTTTCCTAGCTTGTTCTACATATTGACCAATGTAATAGAACATTTATTAAACTATACTAGAGGACACACCTATAGTTTAAAATAAAATTAATCATGTTGGTGAAGTTGGTAATTTTCGAATTATAAGCGCATTAACGTGCAAACAGACAAGACTTGAGCCATTATAATATGTAAAAAAGTTAATACAATATATGCTAACTCTATATTTATCTTAAAATAATTCATATTAACAGTGTCTAATTTTAGTATATGTATTCCGCAAATTTAATTATATCTCATTATGAGAGTCGTTCAGGTTCTTGACAAACCCTAGAGAGCGTAATTAGCCTATTTTAATTGCCAACATAATCAGTCACTCGCCTACGTCGAGATTTGTAGCATTCAAATATATAGAATTTGTAATAAAACCATCTATGTATCCTGTAAAATTGATACGTGTAGTGTATTCTCAATTTATTCAATGAAAAATTAAATTACTACCCAAATATATTGTAAACTGTAAAGGAAAGAAAATTTAAAGAAATGTTATGTTCGATTTTATTATGATATTCATCTATTGGTTATATTTTATATTTTCCGAAGGCTGTTATTTTACCGCCGCAAACTGCAACATTATCGGTCATTTGTGTAATTATTATACTAGAAACCTGACATTATTATATTATCTATTTCGCAGATCTTGAAATGTCTGTAATAATTGCACAAATTTAATGTAGATAATTAATAGATTCGACATATGTATTTACTTGTAATTAAAAATGGCCGTAGAACGCGCGTGTATATACATATACCAACTTTAATCTAATTGCTAATGGTAAGTCTTTACATTTTAGAATCTCTTTCAACTTAGAACCATCCTCTCTAAATAATTTATTATTTTTCTGTCATTAGTCTTATAAACAATAAATATTTACAGGTTAATAATATTACTAAACTTATATGTATGTCGTATAATTATTATTGAATTTTGATTGAATTTTTAAAGTAATATTATGTAATTTTATCGCGTGTATTCTAATATCTATAAACTACGTCATTAAATACTGATGTTTAATTTTTAATCTTATTAAAACTGTTAAAGTTAAATTATTTCTGGAATTTTAATATTAAATAATCATAATTATATTATTTATAAAAAACATAAGTTTCTGAGGCTATAAAACTTACCTGAAGTGAGTGCAACTCTGCGGTCTTGTCAGCAATGACGTCCAGAAGCACAAAGTTGTCGCAAGGGCAGCGATAGTTTGTTATGCCGGCGCGGAGGTACCGTTGGCGGCGACACAGGCAGCGCACAGGGGGTAGTGAGGCTATGACGCCGGAACGTGTGACTGGCTCGACGTCAGGCAGCTACTGGAGGCGGCGCGACGCCGTCAGGGCGCGCAGCCCGCCCGCCCACGGCTTGGTGCCTGCCGTCACGCCACTTACCCGACAATCTTTATATCACATAATATCACACCAAGTAATCCCATACTAAAAATTGTAACATAGAATTTGGGGTCCCTGTACGAATGAAATCAATTTAACTCTACATATTGCTGATATTGGGTTGGTAACCACAAAATTTGTGTATTAATAAGCTTATGGAATATCGATATTCACAAGCAAGCGAACAGAATTTTTTTATGTATAATATTTACATATGTGATATCCAAATAACCAATATTATAAATATTATTATTTTGTTTTTTCTTTATTATATTATATATAATACTCTAAGTAATACAAATTACGTAACATATTTAGTCGGAAAATTATCGCTTATGAGGAATCATGTAGCAATTATTGGCAGGAATATAATTAAGGTTTAGTTATATATATATCTTTATAAATAACAAGCTGATTTCCGCCCGCTACGTTAGCTATTAAAAAATGGTATAGGTAATGGTATATTACTCTCGCATCCAAAAAACAAGTAACCTAGAACCATCTATGAAAAATTCCGCATCGAATGCTCATAAGTTAAGTAAAGTAGCTTTAACATGATTCAAAAAAACTGTATTTCCATTATATATAGATAGCGATAAAATTTAAATATAAGAAAAAAAATTCAGACACCTTTTAACACCAAATTCAAATTAGTTTCTATCATAGTAACAAAACAATTGACATATAGAGATATTTAATAATAGACAGAAGTGATAATTATGATCATGATACAAAAATCCGTCATGTATAGGGTTCGAACCCGAGATGGTACAATAATGGGACTTCTTACAGCGTCACGAGACCTCTTAGCTTATGATTTTATACCGTTTTTAAACGGTTTCTTAAAGCTAACGAATCATATTTTATTAAAATTGTTAAAAATATCACCTATAATACAATATAATAATGATCATAAATACATCGTAATCGTAAAATCGTAAAAATTATCTTAAAAACGATCGTAAAAATTAAGCCAAATCATATGCCACAACATGACAAACATGTTGTACCGACCCTACTTATGTGGGATAAGGGTAAGACGTAGAAGATCACCTGTAATACAAAATGTAATTCATTAAATTTATGGTGCTCCACAAAGAAAGGAAAAAAGATGAGGAAACTATTTTAATCTCAGGTATATGAAATAACCTAACATTTCGATAATTATATGAGATTATGATTCGCAGCGTCAAATTAATAACAAAGGAAATCAACAGTGGTTTCTCATATTGGTGAAAGATTTTCTTCAACTTGAGCATTGTGGCTAACCAGGAGTACGTCTGTACAAGCCCTACTAAAATGCTATAGTTTGTTTATTCAAGTTCAAGTTTTTTTAAGAACATTCTTACGGTTGTCAAATCCATAACGCAAAAATACTTACCCTTAATAATATTTGCACGAAAACAGACCGATAGCCTTCGATTTTTTATTGTAAATATTCTTTATGGACTTCTTCATTGTTGAAGAGGTCTTTATTGAAAAACCTTCGTAGAGTTGTTCACAATGTTTATTCATATTGTAGCGGCTAATATCGGTAGACCCTTAAATGCTTTGTTTTAGACCATTGTTTATGTGCAGTAGAATTTACTGTAAAATATGTGTTATCGACCAGTTGTTTTCTTCTTCCTACTTTAGCAACCAATCCTGTTTATTGAAGACTAGCTTTCGCTCGCGGATTTGCTCGGTTGAACCTATCTCTCGGGAACGTGACTTTTTACACTACACCTATGTCCCTTTTCGTATATGTATACAAAATTTCATAACAATCGGTTCTCTAGTTATGGTAGTAAAGTGATTACACTTATAGTGGTAGAGCCACGCTGAAACTATTACTGGTTTCAGCATGAATGGGTCGGCTCGTCCGGGGTAGTACCACCCTCTCATAGAAAACCGACGTGAAGTAACAGTGCTTGCATTGTTGCGTTTCGTTCGGTCAGTGAGAGCGCCGACCACCTTCCCTCCCCTCTCCTCTCTCCTCTCCCTCTCCCACCCCTAACCCTTCCCCCCAAAGGGTAGCAACGCACTTGCGACTCCTCTGGTGTTGTTAGTGTCCATGGACGGTGGTGATCACTCAAAATCAGGTGACCCACCTGATCGGTTGCAACCTATGACACAAAAAAAGGCGGAAAGCATAACAAACAGACAATATCACTTTCACATTTTCGATATTAGTTAAGATCATTACAGTTATTAAAATGTATATAACATTATTATAAGATATAGTATGATTAGTATAATATTCTAACAAAATAGTTATATTACAAATTTCGAGACTTGTTTTGATAACGTCTCAGAATTCACTTAATTTGTGGCCAATAATCAAGCTCTATTACATAAATTGTCTCCAATATTACACAAAACAAAGTCAAATGATGGGGGATTATTAATGAAAAATAGAAGCACACGACAGACAGAAATGCCGCCAAAAACCTTCAACGAAAGTTGTTGACATTTAAACTCAAAATTAACGAGGTCAACGAAAAAGGCTTTTATTTTAAATTTACTTATTACGAACACAACATTTTCTTTACCGAAAATGTCATTTTCACTATCCCAAACATATTTATTTAATTAAAAAGGGTGTGTCAATAACTGGTCTGTCCCAGTGACAAACTCAGCTGTGCGTGATGAATCCCCCTGTATAGCGAGAATTGCTTTGACAGCCGATGGAACATTCAATTAGAAAACACTATATTTTTAGTAGTTACCAGATAGCAACTTAAATTGTTTAATACATGAGGTACATATGAATAGTATTCATTTTTTTTTATATTCACTATCTACAACCGATGTAATCAAACGGAACTATAATGCAATAATATAGAGCAACGGTTCTCAACTTTTTTACTCAGCGACGCAATAACATACTCTGTACAAATAGGTGACATCCCTACATACTTACAAATAAAATTTTTGATAGCGGCAATGAAGGAGGTACATTTATTAAATTAAATATCAGTCATCCATTGGCAGCAGTTGTATATATTTCGTTAGTTTTTAAGTAATCTCAAATAAACGCAATTACCATAGAGTAACAATTTCCCCGGGCCACCTTAGATAAAGATATAGTATTTATAAATCTCGCAACACACGTAACAGGTGCTTACGACACACCAACGACACGGTTGTTCAGAACCGCTGGTATAGGGATCACTTTGCCCCTTTATTAACAAAATTAAAATAATTTTAAATAAAGTTGCTAAGTAGGTTCCGGATTAATTATTTAAAAGATAAACAAGGTTATTTTATTTACAGTCTTAACTCAATTTTTATTAATTTCCACTAAACCCAAAGGTGGCTCAGTTATATCCAACAAGGTGGGCGGATAATCTTGAAATGTTGCCAGATAGTAGGGTTGCTAATATAATTATAAGATTGGCACCATCGCTTAAAAGATCAAAGGGCAAGATAAGGGTGATTACAAAAATACTTTAGTTAATCTTATAAAAATTAGTTAACATATCTAAAAACATGCTACAGTCCAGTATATTATATTTTAGAAAACTTCCAGGATGCAATTTAAAAAGGTATCCGTGCTATTGGCTAGTGGTGGTAGGCTATTGATAAATATAAATACATATAAACGAAAAAAAAATACGTGCGTGTATCAGTGTACACACGTAAGAAGTGAAACTTCATTATGACATCATTTTTCGAAAAATGATCTACTATATTTATAACTTTACAGAAATTGGTTAAATAAAGCTAAATTAGATAAAGTTTAAGCAAACGGCTTTTATTATTATAAACAAGGATACAAATTATTCAATTATTTTACCTTATTGTTACTAAGATTATAATAGCATTTCATCAATTATATTTCATTAATTATAATAGAATTTTTACTATTATTGTTATTAATGGCTTATGATAACTGAAATATGAAATATATTGTTTACATTCCGCGGAATCTGATCATTGTGAGCGCACCTTTAGAAATAAACATGGCGCGTAACGGAAAAATGTAATTCATTGTAATGTAAATGTAAAAAAAATCACTTCAATAATCAATATTATACTACAGCTAAACTCGCTTCAATGCAAACTTTCGTTTTTAACATAGTCTTTGAATGAATGTCTACTTTTATTGCATGCACTTCTTTGGTTGTACACTGACTGGCGAGCTTAATGCCACAAGCCATTTTCTTTCAACTAACCAGCGCTATTATGAATAAAAAAAGAGTTATTGTGGCTAGTAGTGATTTAAAAAAAAGCAGTACAATTAAAACTATAATAATAACAATGAGATACCTAAATACATATACATAAATCGGGTTTCCGTGAAATCGCTGGTCGATCTCTGTAGAAAAACACTTAAAGCACTTATTCTCAAAGATATATTATGCTTGTTAATACATTTACAAGTAATTTACCTGTTGTTTTTAATACATATTGTATATATATATTAATTATAACAATAGCGTTAAGTTTAAATTAATGTACATATAATCATACGAAGTAAATTTATTTCAATTTTAGATTTCTACGAAAACAGTGTAATGATATTTATCACAGTTTTATATGTGGTATGAGTAAATAGACACAACCCACGCTTTTGTTTAAATATGGGTATTGAACGAGACTGTATGTTTTCGCAGAAGAAAATAATCTTTCACTTTATAGCCCCAAGTGAGTCACATTTCAGTGATTCAGAATAGGTCGAAGTTACAATGGAATCTGAGTAATATGTTTAACAATGCCTGCAGCTATAAATAATTGTTTTATTTATTATAATATCTCCAATTTTAGTAAATAGCAAAATATTTTTATTTAATAGACTTAGCTCGAGGAACGTTCCTATACACATTATAATAAATGTAAAGTTGGATAAAAGGAGTATGTTTATGAAATACGTTATAGCTAAGTTATACATAGTACCTTAATTTAATCTGTAGAATAAATAAAATAATTACACCTAAGCTTCGTTATTATGTACTGTCATAAACAGTCATAAGACGCAGTGCCGTCTTAAATATGAGTTTTTTTAAAATACTTTATAAATTTTAGGGTTATACAAGGTTATACAGTCTCACCTGATGTTAAATGACGGTGAGGTATTTTTTGTAGGTGGTAGAGCCACGCCGAAGTTAATACTGGTTTCAGCATGAACGGGTCGGCTCGCCCGGGGTATTACCACCCTCTCACAGAAAACCGACGAGAAGTAATAGTGCTTCCATTGTCCAGTCAGTGAGAGCGCCGGAGGCACCCCTCCCATTCCCTCCCCCTCCCCTTGTCTCCCTCCCCCACCCCCCAAACACAGGCTGACAACGCACTTGCGGCTCCCTTGATGTTGCTAGTGTCTAAGGACGATGGTGATCACTTAACATCAGGTGTCCCGCCTGTTCGTTTGCCTCCTATGATATACAAAAAAAAAGATGGTAAATAGGGTAAAACCTACAAGGACTGGCTCTTTAGTGCAGCTACCCAAATACACCCATGGATGCTTGTCGACAGATTTTCAACATGAGAGTGATAGCTAGCCAGGCTGATTTAGAAAAAGCGTTACCACCATGCTATAGTTTCATCAGAATGTGTTCCTTCAACAAAAGCTCTGGCTTATTCGCGAGGATTCGAACCTACGTGGATCGGCACGGTGTCTGAACAAACTAACCACTGGGCTATCGACGCTTCTAAAATAGCTAACTGATCTTCATAAAGTTGATCGCATCCCTGTTTGGTAATTCATAAAATATGAAAGGAATAGAGACACTTTTGCGTTAGTTATTGTAATATATCTACGTTTTGTTTAGTAACACAGCAAACTGACGACACTATGTCTGATTGTAAAGAGTATAATCCAAAAACAACAGCGACCGAGAGAAATCGACAATTCATCGCCGGTCGTTCCTGTAGAGATACTCTGTGATATAGAGTCACTTTGATAAGTTTATCACCACGTGTATAGGAGTCGCAATCTGGTCGGTTACAATTGTCATATTAGTAACGCAGTAACGTCGACCTGGCAACATTTGATCTTCTCGAGATCTTCTTGTTTTTATTCTTTTGTTGTTGACATTTAGACATTTTTAAACAAGTGTCATTTTTAATATCGTGGTATAATATATCGCCTAAGATACTTATACACTGTTCAAATTATTTTTCGACTCACTTCAGAAATAGGTACGAGCTTCATTATTTCACAGGATAGTCGTAAATATAACCATAAATTAAGATTTAGTGTCAGTACGCCCACGGGTCTACCTGTAAATTTGCAAGGAAAGTTTTATTCCCTCCTCCTCCCTGTTAGCAACTATAGTAGATTACAAGACATTTCTATATGGTTCCAATTACGTCATTTGTCTAAAATACCTAAATTTTAAATGGAAATGGGTTTAAATGGAAACGGATTGTTTTTTCTTTCATTCTGTCCATTTGTACTGATAATAAAGTGACGTACATCTTTAATAGGTAGGTAAGTAGTTAATAATATACACTAAATCATTCCAATTATAACAAAAAAAAACATATTTCACCTAGGAAATAGGATGAGTAATTGTTTGGTTTTCTTGAACATCCCTAGAGATTGCTTCTATCGATAAAGCCTTAGTAAGTACGACTGAGACTTTTATAACATTATTTATGGAAAAAGTTTTTAACTTGAACAAGTTTTTAAACAAGCATATCGATCGATTTTATGTTTGTGTAGGTGTTGTATCTACTGTGACAAACAATATCCACGCACAAAGTCTTATTTGATAGATATGAAAAACAAAGAGGTAAATCGAGTAGAAAATTAGAAGAGGGAAAATCCACATTTTTGTTTTGTGAAGTAGATTTTAAAGCGATTATAATATTTAGAAAATTTTAAACATTTTGTTATAAATCTATTCTGTTTAGATCTATCTACGGTTTTGGTAGTAATATATGTTATACAAATTAACTAGCGGGCCTGGCGGATGTTATCCTTCTTTTTTTTTAAGAAGGGACAATCCTACATAGGATACGCCTCGCACTGCCGGGGAACAGTGCAAAGGTTATGTGGGACTCCTACCCACTAAAAACACCTCTGCCGCTCAGCGCGAATGTGGACCAGGGAGCGGTTTCACGACTAGCATACGCCACAACCCTGATCACGTGCTTGGGTCACCCGCAAGATGGTAAAACGAGGACCTTCCTCTCGGGAAGAGAGATATCTTTCCCCGTGCTTCTGTGTTGAAGCGGCGGCTGTGACCGTGCTTTTACGTCACGGACCTTCCTTTAGCGGCATTACGGACGGCACGTCCGTCACCTGAAGGCATTGGCGGATGTTATACTGACCTGATAATTTAAAAACCTTGACAAATTATATATCTAAACTCCTCATGACTCACTGTATCTACTGATGAAAACGGCGTGAAAATCTGTTCAGTAGTTTTTGAGTTTATCGCGAACAGACAGACAGACAGACAGACGTGGCAGATGACTTTGTTTTGTAATATGTAGTGATTAATGGCAATTGAATAACGGTTTTTAATGGCCAAACGCAACTCATGATTATCTGTGAAGTGTCTCCCTTTTGCACTACATTCGTATGGAATAATACAGAAGCGAATATTTAAAATTATGCGAATCTTTCGCTTGTGCTTATGGGAATACGAACATTCGTAACATACCTACCTGGTTTGGATTGATGGCGAAAAACTTCTTGAAGGAACTGTAACGTGTACGTCCTATCATTCATATCACTGTCTGAAAACTGATTATAACTTCATTTTGATGTTACTGAACCTTTTGGTATGTATTTTTATTATTTCATATATTTATCTATTGAAATTGTTTTTTTTTTTTTAATTAAAGATGAATTTACATTTTTATTTGTATATTCCCTTTAATATATCTATACAATTAAAATATATTATAATTGAAACGGAAATTTTAAAGACTGATGTTCATATATGTCGGATGGAAGTAGTCTGAACAGAGTGATTCTTGGTTATCACAACTGATGACTAAACTATAACGAAACGAATACATCGTAACTTAATACCTACAATGTATTTACAATTACTTATTTTATCATGTTACACTAATCTAAGTATACCTAAGAGGCTATCTTAATATGTTCGCCGGAAGCGAAATAGGTGATTAAATATTGTTTTTTTTTTTCGAACTGACAACGATGTTGGCCTTTAAGGCCTTTACAGCTTACTAAGGCGAGCGCTTAAGTCACTCAGCTAATTTTGTTTAGGCAACTAGCTCAAGGGTGCGCGTCACACCTCGGATCTGGACTGTTACCGATATCCCGGATCTGACCTAGCTAAACTATTCTAAGCTATTCATACATATATTTACATTTATATTTGATGTGAAACGAAATAAACTACTCGATTCAGTTCGATTAAGGGGAAAAAATAAAACCCTTCCACCATGTGTGTAATGTGTGCACGTATGTGAGGTGATCTCATGTGTGTACAAGTGATGTGGGTGAGTCACTGTATCGCGACAGTAACAGCTCGAGGGCTCCATTCGGAGACGACCTAGGCTCGAGATGCTACCGGAAGAGACGAGACATATGTACTGAATCGAATGAGAGGGATAATATTAGTCATAATTTGAACAATAATGTATTGCTAAAAATACTCTGTGAAATCGTCATTTAATCTAATTTCTTTTATTAGGATTTTATATTAAGTATTAATGTGTGAAATAATTTAAAAATAATAATATTGTAGCGCTTACACTACATATAATATTAGATATTATAGCGTGTGTTGCATCATATTACCAATCGGAGCAGGGTCGAGACGCCATCTATACGTTCACCAGATGCAACTGGGTTTTAGAGTCATTTGTCATAAAAAGTAGTTATAGATGTGGATTGGGGGTAATTCCTTCCAGTTATTCATTCAGAGTTAGCTGGTCGAGGTGGACCATGAGTATTGTTATTGTAGGTGATGAAGTTTGATCCATGTCACGAACCCGCCTCTCTAATTCTTTGTCTGTAAAGAAAGTTAAAGTTAAAGTGACAAGATGAAAATAATAAAGTAGTTGTTGGTTTAGTTATTGTGTAAACCACGATTAAACAATAAGGAATAGTGAATAGTTTGTTTTGTCCTCGCATTACACCCTGATAACGCCCAAGAGATCCGTAAATGGTAATAGTGATATCCTGGAGAATAGGCTATCCCTGACATATATTTCGGACATAGGGCTGTTTGAAGATAATAGAATTAGCATCGTTATTATTGATTACTAGCTGTAACAGCAACTCCACGCGCTTTTTTTAAAATTGTATTAAAGAAATATAAAATTGTGAGACCTAGTACACTTATGGCAATGCTCTTTAAAAACAATTTTAAGTACGACACGCACGACACCTACAGTGACATGTAACGTGCACATTAGATATATAAATAGTAACAGTGTGTCAAATGAGGTTTATCATCAGCGACATATTTGGAAACTTAACCCACCATGTAACTACCTCAGTGTTCACTTACACTGTATAAGGAACTAATGAAACAATAGCTTAAAGAAGTTATTATGATAATATAATATGCCCATATTGTCAATGAGTAGTACGTTTATGGTCTTTTTAGAAAGACCCCTTCTATCTTCAAAATGACTATTAATAATTATAATGTTGAATTGTATACAATGAATGCGCTGACGTCTTGAAATCTGGCATAAATATAAATCAAGATATAAGTACAACGCACATCTTATACACATGTTTGAAATTAAAATAGACTAAATAACTTTTTTATAATGTCCGCTATCTGCCTATGAAAGTCCTGTAAAAAACGGTCGAACCGTTTTTTATTTACTTATTTTATAAGAACTTTTGAAGATAGTACCGCGGGCGAAGCCACGTTTGGGAGCTAGTATAAATAAAAATTACCTAAATTACTTTTTATAAGGTCAGCTATCTGCCAGTGAAAGTCCCGTGGAAATCGGCTCAACGGTTTTGGAGATAGCACTGCAGACTAAGCCACGGTTCGCAGCTAGTCTAAATTAGAGTAGCCTAGGTAACCCGCTGTAATTTTAACTACCTCTCAGTGAAATTCCCGTCAAAATCGGTCCAGCCGTTTCGGAGATTACCCAGAACAAACAGACAGACAGACAGACGGACAAAATTTAAAAAATTGCATTTTTGTTATCAATAGTGTCTATACTTTCATACCCAATCAGTGAATATCTTTAATTTTGATATTACATACAGACACTTCATTTTTATTATATGTATGTATAGATAGAAGATATGGTTTTAAAAAATAAAATAGGATATTGCTTATTGAATATGTATAATATCTGCAATCGTCCCAAATAATTACTTTGTTGTTTTCATACACTTAATTTTAGTAAATAAAATGTCTAAATTTGAATTACTTAATACATTAACTTAAGAGCCTTTAATCCGTTTTTCTCGGAAAGTTATACGACCGCGGTTTACCATATTTTATTTTAGTTATTTCTTGAGACATGCTTAATCCTTGTGAGAAATTTTTCTTTTTACTTACTTTTGTATTATGACTATAATTGCTCACCTTAGGGACATTTCTTTTTGAGTATTTAATTAAAAACGTCAATCAATACCACCACATTGCAAAGGTAGCTGTTCCTACTTAGGTAGACAATTGACCTAAATTTATATTAGGCTGTTCGTCGCAAATAGATATCTGCTAGCTCAATAATCATCGTCTATGCCATTTTAATAATTAGAGAACATTTTTTTTTTTTTACTTTATTTTTGGCAACCAATCTTTTAGATTATTACTACCATTATCAAGTAGTTAATAGTATTACAAGTTCTTCTTCCATTCCATTTTTGGCAACCAGTCTTCTAGTAGACTATTACTGCCATTGTCAAGTGAGTATCGATATTACAAGTTTCTTGATAAAATTTCAATGAACTAACAAGATGGTGGTTGTTAGAACTTTCTGTGGAGTTTTTGTGGCATCTCAGAATTCATGGTCCGTGGTATTATTTTCCATTAACTTCACTTATGCACAATAAACAAACTATTTTACATAAAACACCACCGATTTTACACAATATAGAGTCCTGTAGCACAAGATTATGAATAAAAAATAAAATCCACTACATGACAGACCAAGATCCCGCCAAAAACTCAACTAAAACATTGTACACACAGAAGTACTAAAACATAAAATTGAAGAAAATTTGTATAGAATATTTTGTTTCCGATTTTTAAATGAATACTTATTTATTTAAATGTGGATATAGCAACAGTCAACAACGATAATACAATAACAATAACAAAACATAGTTAACTAAACTGAAGACCTAAAACGCTTTATCACATAGAAACTTAAATTAACTTACATTATTAATAATAATAAAAAAATTATATAATAGTAAATACTGAGAAATATTAACCTTAGAGAAAAAAAAAGAATAAGAATAAACGAAAAAGTGAAAATGAACTCATTTATGAAAACTAAAATTAACATATTGGAAAAAGACAAGATATCAAACATAATTAAAAATATTGAAATATGATATACTTACTAGCTGTTGTAAATGGTCATGGATATAAAATGCGTAAATGTGTATTATGTGTGTACTAATAATTTTATAGTCTATTTAAAAATTTCATAGATATCGGTTTCGACGTTATTGAATGAAATCCGCACATATGTACAAACGTACAGCAGAAAAGGAATTTTGAACATAATAACCAACAACACACAATACTTTTTTTTTAAATACATATTAAATTTATTAAATCCTTATAGATAAAACGGTCTGCCGTTGTGCGAGCATCATGCAAAAAATATTGTATAGAAGATCAATTTATTTTTGAAGTTATACTTCTTTTGGTGCGTTAGGGGAAAATGGTGAGAGTAAATTTTTATGTTGCGCGTGCACACCGTTACGAAAAACCGACACCCTGAAGTGAGCTATAGTCAACATTTTGTTTCTTTGTATTAAAACTTTCAATGTATTAAATGCCTTTTTTCTATTGTCAGTCTCGTTTTTTCTACAAACGTAGAATAAGGCGAAAGATAAAAATTTTGAAAAGATTTTTATCTTGTTACGCCAAAGAAGTATAACTTCTAACGCGTGTACATAAGTACACACACACACACATATTTTTTTTAAATTTTACATAAAGATCATTTGATATAGAGTTATTAAACTTTTAAGAAACAACGATTCTTATAAACACTACAAAATGTTCTTTAAATGTATAGTAGTATATAAGGATAAATTGAGATAATAAATAACGCAGACGAAGTCTCGAGTATCACCTAGTTTTACAATAATTTTCTATATGTATAAATATTCAATGATTATAATTTAACCGGAATGTAATGCTATTAAACAACTGGAGCTGTAATTACTAAATTAATACAAATTGTTCTCCTTTAAGTAATAAGTTTTAATGGTATACTTCGAAATATATATAGTACGGTATAAACGTCGTTGTTACATAATTAACAAGGAAATTTAAAGCAACACACCAAAGTTCTTAGATACTCTCTTGTAAAGGACAAGTTAGTAAGTTAATTAAGAGCAACTAGTAACCCTTGTTAGTATCTATTGAGTGAAATTATTAAGGTGGGTGGAGAGTTTCTGTTCCCAACTAGCTATCATTCTCACCTGATAACAACAGCTATAGAAAGGATCCAGTTTCAGCGTAGGCCACCCTCGTTACCGTTACTTATCCAGGGCAGTAGTTAGGATTTTCTTAGAGGGGGTTGATAACTGTGTGTGTTTTTCTTATCGTTATATAAGTAGGCGAAGATAAACCAGTTTAGTTCCTTTTTCTCCTGTTTCTCAATGCATTTTGTTTGTTTTTGTTGTTTAGTGGCTAGTGACGAACTTTGGAGTTTGGAACAACCACAACACCCACACAGGCCAGCGTATCTAACCAAGGCAGTAGACAGTGTTTAAATTGGCTGGAGGTAGATCTACCTTTTTAAAATTAATGCCAAAAGGAATCATTTATAATCGAGATAAAGGCTCACAAACCTGATAGATGTAACCACCGCCGTTGCTGGTTTTAACAAAGCACCAGTTTTTCAGATAATGCACAGCACTAATGTAGAATCACCGGTTATCCTGTCGCGCCATTATACGTATAGTGTCGAAGAGCGAAACCGAAGCCGAGTAAGCCCGAATGCAAATGACGGATAAGTAACTGGTCATCTCCAATATTGACATATATTAGTATGTGAAAAATAATTTGGACTACCCCCCAAGCAATTTATGGCCGAACAGGTGTTATTAATAAAAAAATTGGAATTAGTTTTGTGTTTCATATAATCGTCGAGTCGAAG
The DNA here is from genome assembly GCA_015888305.1 of Antheraea pernyi. Lineage (NCBI taxonomy): Eukaryota > Metazoa > Arthropoda > Insecta > Lepidoptera > Saturniidae > Antheraea > Antheraea pernyi. The sequence goes on along the minus strand of MU159108.1, from coordinate 333,764 downwards.
CCTTTATTCAGTCTATATTCGTCATTCTTTATACACCTTACGTCTATAATTTATCCTAACATTGTAAAACTGAAGGGTATGTTTGTTTGGTTGAACACGCTAATCTCAGAAACTACTAGTCCGATTTGAAATTCTTTCAGTGTTAGATAGCACATTTATTGAGGAAAGCTGTAGGTTATATATCATCACACTAACAGCCATAAGAGTGGAGCCCCAATGAAGAATGTTTCAATATCGTTTTTTTTTTCCTTTTGACTGCTTCCACTGTATGTTAGCCTTAGTCAATAATAACTATTACACGGGGACAAAGGCTAGAAGGTAGTTTACAATATTTTTACAATACCTAATGCAAATAACAATACTTATATATTAATACATGAAGACAAAAGTTAGAACGCCTTATTATAATCGAAATGGCCACTGAACGATCACTAGCCCAAGTGAATAATTACGGTGTAGTCTAAACAGTCCCTTAACTATTCCATATTATTAATGCAAATAACAATACATATACATTAATACACGAAGACAAAAGTTAAGCCGCCTGATTATGATCAAATTTTGACCACTGAACGCTCACTAGTCCAAGTGAATAATTAAGGTGTAGTCGAAACATTCCCTTAACTATTCTATATTATTAATGCAAATAAAAATACATATACATTAATACACGAAGACAAAAGTTAAACCGCCTGATTATGATCGAATTTTGACCACTGAACGATCGCTAGTCCAAGTGAATAATTACGGTGTAGTCGAAACATTCCCTTAACTATTCTATATTATTAATGCAAATAAAAATACATATACATTAATACACGAAGACAAAAGTCAAACCGCCTTATTCTGATCGAATTTTGACCACTGAACAATAACTAGTTTTGAATGGTGGTAGAGCCACGCTGAAACTATTATTGGTTTCAGCATGAATGGGTCGGCTCGCCCGGGGTAGTACCACCCTCTCATAGAAAACCGACGTGAAGTAACAGTGCTTGCATTGTTGCGTTTCGTTCGGTCAGTGAGAGCGCCGGAGACCCATCTCCCCTCCCCTCTCCTTTTCCCTCCCCTAACCCTTCACTCCGAAAGATGGCAACGCACTTACGACTCCTCTGGGGTTGTTAGTGTGCATGGATGGTGGTGATCACTTAACAGCAGGTGACCCACCTGTTCGTTTGCCACCTATGACATTAAAAAAAAAAAAAAAACTAGTCCAAGTGAATAATTACGGTGTAGTCGAAACATTCCCTTAACTATTCTATATTATTAATGCAAATAAAAATACATATACATTAATACACAAAGACAAAAGTTAAACCGCCTGATTATGATCGAATTTTGACCACTGAACGATCACTAGTCCAAGTGAATAATTACGGTGTAGTCTAAACATTCCCGTAGCTATTCTATATTATTTCAGAGAAAAGGATGTTTGTACTCCCTAAAGCTACCCGCACACATTTCCCTGCTCTTTCTACACTCCTATAAAGATATATGAAACTATTATATAATAATATTTTATACAGAGGATTTAATGAAAATTATTAAATACTTTTGATATTATTAGTTACTAGCTCTTTCTCGCAGCTTCGCTCACTTTTGACTTATCCTTCAAGAACAGTACTTTTTTTCAGATTTCTTCCAGATCGAATTTCCTGCCGGTTCTTCTCAATAGTTAGGTTGTTTTCCGAACCAATGTTATTTTTGACATTCATAAGCGCCTTCTCAAGACCTAAATTGAATAAAGTATATTTGATTTTGGTTTTCTGGATGAAAGGTCTTCTATAATTTTCTGTACTTCTGACGACATGCACAAAAAATTTAAAGATGATCGATCAATTTGGTAGTTAATTCGTGAAAGCGTAACAAACTCTCTTTCTCATTTATTATTAGTAAGGATTAATTTAAATTATAATTAGTATATATATGATAGTCTTATAGTGTTAGTACAATCGAAAGAACATATTAAGTAGGAGTCGTATATGAATAATATATAATACATTTTCGAGATGAATGTAGAATTTTGTTTTTAAATATGAAATCCCAAATTATTTTTTTACCAAAATAAATTGCGTTTGCGTTTTATACTGTTTAAGCTCCCGTAATTGTCTTGAATTCAGAACGCACCTGTAACACTACTTCGTTAAGGATACCTATAATGTTATGTTTCACGGGACGCCTACTCTTTTCAAAAACCAATAAACAGGCCGAGTTCTAGGTACGACGCGACGGTTGGTAACAATTATAAGCTTGACCTTTTCCTAATTCATTTATATTAGTCAGAATATCTTCATTTACGTATTATTAGCAACTAACTACATTCATAGAGAATCGTCCGTATGTTCTTATATTTAAATAAGATGATATATGTATGTTGTTGTGCGCGCATAACGCCAAGATGATAAAAAACAATTATTTTATTTCTTAAACACTTGATATTCCTCTAAAAAATATTACGATGTCTTTATTTCATACTAGCTGACCCGTGCGACTTCGTCTGCACCAAATCGGTTATTACCGGTTTCGATTGTACTTTTAAACGCGAAAAATCTAAATACATCTCAAAACCCGATTCCAGCGATACCTACTGTTTCAAATTATGAATCCCAACTATCCAGGGACTCACTCAAACATATACCCAGTTGGTATGTGAGAAATATTTAAAAATATGCTTAGAACCCGTTCGCAGCATCACCTACCAGGTCCAATTAAGATAACAAATAACCTACATATATTGCCGATAAATGTCTTCCCAGTACGTTGTCCCAGTACCTTCTGTCCCAATAAGCCTACAACCCGTTCGTAACATCATCTACCGGGTTCAATTAAAATAAAAACTAACCTACGTATATTGGCGGTAATGTAAAAAAAGCTTGAGAGGTCCATGGACCTCCAGTTGGAACGTAGTTTCTTTCCCTTTTTTGTAGGCCTTTACTATACAGTCAGTATGCTTTACATAATAAAATATCAAGTTGATAGAGTTAAATTGTAATTTAAACGTTAAAATATATTCATAAAATAAATAATGATAAATTAAACACTGAATATATTGGCGGTAATGTAAAAAAAGCTTGAGAGGTCCATGGACCTCCAGTTGGAACGTAGTTTCTTTCCCTTTTTTGTAGGCCTTTACTATACAGTCAGTATAGTTTACATAATAAAATATCAAGTTGATAGAGTTAAATTGTAAAAAACGTTAAAATATATTCATAAAATAAATAGTGATAAATTAAACACTGAATGACATCATAACTTGTATTAAAACTTTTTCACACTACATTGTATTAAAGAAAAACATAAATATTAAAAAGATATGAGCAAGATGTGTCAATTGTCACTTGCCTGTGACTATTTGTCTAAGAGCTAGGCAACGGTTTCGACAGCGAATTGGCTGCCGGTAAACCTTACAGGCAAAAATATTGATCTTTATAAAAATGTCTGTCTGTCTGTCTGTCTGTCTGTCTGTCTGTCTGTCTGTCTGTCTGTCTGTCTGTCTGTCTGTCTGTCTGTCTGTCTGTCTGTCTGTCTGTCTGTCTGTCTGTCTGTCTGTCTGTCTGTCTGTCTGTCTGTCTGTCTGTCTGTCTGTCTGTCTGTCTGTCTGTCTGTCTGTCTGTCTGTCTGTCTGTCTGTCTGTCTGTCTGTCTGTCTGTCTGTCTGTCTGTCTGTCTGTCTGTCTGTCTGTCTGTCTGTCTGTCTGTCTGTCTGTCTGTCTGTCTGTCTGTCTGTCTGTCTGTCTGTCTGTCTGTCTGTCTGTCTGTCTGTCTGTCTGTCTGTCTGTCTGTCTGTCTGTCTGTCTGTCTGTCTGTCTGTCTGTCTGTCTGTCTGTCTGTCTGTCTGTCTGTCTGTCTGTCTGTCTGTCTGTCTGTCTGTCTGTCTGTCTGTCTGTCTGTCTGTCTGTCTGTCTGTCTGTCTGTCTGTCTGTCTGTCTGTCTGTCTGTCTGTCTGTCTGTCTGTCTGTCTGTCTGTCTGTCTGTCTGTCTGTCTGTCTGTCTGTCTGTCTGTCTGTCTGTCTGTCTGTCTGTCTGTCTGTCTGTCTGTCTGTCTGTCTGTCTGTCTGTCTGTCTGTCTGTCTGTCTGTCTGTCTGTCTGTCTGTCTGTCTGTCTGTCTGTCTGTCTGTCTGTCTGTCTGTCTGTCTGTCTGTCTGTCTGTCTGTCTGTCTGTCTGTCTGTCTGTCTGTCTGTCTGTCTGTCTGTCTGTCTGTCTGTCTGTCTGTCTGTCTGTCTGTCTGTCTGTCTGTCTGTCTGTCTGTCTGTCTGTCTGTCTGTCTGTCTGTCTGTCTGTCTGTCTGTCTGTCTGTCTGTCTGTCTGTCTGTCTGTCTGTCTGTCTGTCTGTCTGTCTGTCTGTCTGTCTGTCTGTCTGTCTGTCTGTCTGTCTGTCTGTCTGTCTGTCTGTCTGTCTGTCTGTCTGTCTGTCTGTCTGTCTGTCTGTCTGTCTGTCTGTCTGTCTGTCTGTCTGTCTGTCTGTCTGTCTGTCTGTCTGTCTGTCTGTCTGTCTGTCTGTCTGTCTGTCTGTCTGTCTGTCTGTCTGTCTGTCTGTCTGTCTGTCTGTCTGTCTGTCTGTCTGTCTGTCTGTCTGTCTGTCTGTCTGTCTGTCTGTCTGTCTGTCTGTCTGTCTGTCTGTCTGTCTGTCTGTCTGTCTGTCTGTCTGTCTGTCTGTCTGTCTGTCTGTCTGTCTGTCTGTCTGTCTGTCTGTCTGTCTGTCTGTCTGTCTGTCTGTCTGTCTGTCTGTCTGTCTGTCTGTCTGTCTGTCTGTCTGTCTGTCTGTCTGTCTGTCTGTCTGTCTGTCTGTCTGTCTGTCTGTCTGTCTGTCTGTCTGTCTGTCTGTCTGTCTGTCTGTCTGTCTGTCTGTCTGTCTGTCTGTCTGTCTGTCTGTCTGTCTGTCTGTCTGTCTGTCTGTCTGTCTGTCTGTCTGTCTGTCTGTCTGTCTGTCTGTCTGTCTGTCTGTCTGTCTGTCTGTCTGTCTGTCTGTCTGTCTGTCTGTCTGTCTGTCTGTCTGTCTGTCTGTCTGTCTGTCTGTCTGTCTGTCTGTCTGTCTGTCTGTCTGTCTGTCTGTCTGTCTGTCTGTCTGTCTGTCTGTCTGTCTGTCTGTCTGTCTGTCTGTCTGTCTGTCTGTCTGTCTGTCTGTCTGTCTGTCTGTCTGTCTGTCTGTCTGTCTGTCTGTCTGTCTGTCTGTCTGTCTGTCTGTCTGTCTGTCTGTCTGTCTGTCTGTCTGTCTGTCTGTCTGTCTGTCTGTCTGTCTGTCTGTCTGTCTGTCTGTCTGTCTGTCTGTCTGTCTGTCTGTCCCTGTGAACGCGCGTCACTCGGAAAGTACTGAACCGATTTTGATGAAACTTGGCACAGTGATAACTAATGTTACGAGATTACATTTAGGATACTTTTTGTCCCAAAAAACGCAATGGATTCTCCAGGATCTGCCTGTTTGTCTATACCTTTAAACACGAATCACTCTGAAAGTACTGAACCAATTTAGATGAAATTTGGCACAGTTATAACCAATATCACAAGGTTACATCTAGGATACTTTTTATCTCATAAAACGCAAGGGATTCTCCAGGATAACAGACGAAAGTAAAAAAAAATTAGTTCATAATATTCTGCTACAGTTTTATTATAATATATAGATAAAGAACTTCAAATTACTACAAAAGACTAAAACAAAATTGTCATCAAAGTATAATTTTGCTTTCAATCTTTAATGGTATCTTTTCTCTAAATAAAATATATTGTTTATTATCTGTTAGTAATAGCCTAATATAATAAAAATATATAATGTAACCTTTGTTTTATAATCTATGTGTAATATGTATGTATGTAATGTAAAAGTATTGATGAAATGCGTCATACAATAACATTTAAGCCGCTTCAGGCGCTTCAAAAGAAGGTAAAAAGTTTAGTATTTATCTACGTCCCGTGTATTTCTATTTTCTTAGAAATTATTTGATATCTATTTTTAGATACTTATATTTCTAAGTCTTTATTTTTGTATAAACTTTGTAAAGAATTAATATACAATCGAGTAAGGTTACACGGAAACATGTTTAATGTGCACAACTCTCGGGAATTCATTTTATAGCGAAAAGGAGAAAAATGTAACAAACTTGATATGGATTTTTTAAGTATTACAAAAATATATTGTCAATGCTTAGTGCTAATAATACTGATATATGACATGCCATATTCAGATTCATATAATATTTTGTCTCTTAAAACATAATAGACTACTTTAAATGCTAATTTTAGTAGCATCAAAAACTATACTTATTATTTTTACAAAGACGCTTTAGATAAAATTCCAATAGTAAATAGCTTAAGTACTTATATGACAATTAATTTTCAAAATATAATAAGACTACTTTTATATTTCGTTGTTAAGAAATTATACATATAGACTAACAAATAATCTAAAAGACGTTACATATATTTAAATCTAAATTTATAAACACATCATTTTTATAAAACCCATATTGATCACGTTACAGAATTCACTGCACTGCTTTCAAATACGACCAATGGAATAATGTATAACTTTTTGTTGTATTGATAAAACTGGAGTAAAACGGTCAGTGGCCTTCGAACAAGCAACACCGCGCCGTATTCAATCGCACTTCGAACCAGATAATCCCCTCCAAAGCGATTTCCCCTTGTAGTTTGCACGAGACGGACCTTTCTCTCTTTACGGACAGTGACACAGTGACCGTGTTAGCGGTGGAGGGTTCATGCCATGCACCACATCAGTGTTGTTTTCTATGTGTTGGCAGCAACGCTAGGAGCAACCCCGACTAGAGTGCGGCGAGCCAGTCCCGACCTTAGCTTCGCAGAAACAGTCTATGTTAGACTGTCAAGTGCATGTGAGTGGGTGACCTTAACGCTTGTGATATATATGTGCTAATAATAATAAGTAGGTTCGCGAGTTCTGCAACTTTGAATATTAATGTTCGTTTCTACGTTCACAGGTAGAGCGATAATGGATTTGAGCCAAAATTCCGTGACTGATCAGAGTAATTTGATAAAAACTATTAAAATAATACAATTGGACGGTAACACGTTTCGATCGTTTGCAATTGACGAAGCGTATGTGAATCTTACGAAGAATTCTTTATACGATATTACGAAGCAAACAAAGATCGTTATCCATGGATACAAGGACAGTTCACAGTCTACTGTACCGCTAGAACTTGCGAGGGCTTATAACGAAAGAGAAATATTTAACGTTTTTTTATTGGATTCTGAAGAAATCATGGACAAAAGGTACATAACATGTGTTCACAACGCTCGTTTTGTAGGGA
>MU159108.1:312953-326455 GCA_015888305.1 Antheraea pernyi | reverse complement strand
AACGATTAGCAAATTTACTTGCAAATTTGGAAAATTACGGAGCGAGCGCTGAAGATTTTCATTTACTGGGTATCAGCCTGGGTGCTCATATTGCAGGATGGACCGGTAAATATTTTCAACGTTACAGAAAACGCCCATTGGGTCGGATTAGTGGATTGGATCCCGCTGGCCCATGTTTTTCATATGCATATAGTGATCAGAGATTAGATAAAACTGATGCAATTTATGTTGATGTCATTCATTCCAATAGACTTATTCAAGGTGTGATAGAGCCTCTAGGTCATGCAGATTTTTATATAAATGGTGGAGGTCCTAACCAACCGGGCTGTTTTATGCCGTCCTGTAGTCATTTACGTGCTGCTCAAGTATATACAGAAAGTATATTAACCCCTAAATCATTTGTCGGCATTCGATGTCGAAGTTGGGAATACTTTGTGAAAAACGCTTGTGAAAAAGATGCTTACGCAGTTTTAGGGTATGGATCTTCGACAAACACACGTGGTTTATATTATTTACGGACTTCGGGTAATTCTCCGTATGCCTTGGGAATGAATGGAACTAAGAATGTGGAATATCCAATGGGTAATTGGCTAACGACGCTAAATTTAACATAACTGTAGGTATATTATTATTTATTAGTTAGTAAATTATACGGTTTTGTATACACCGTTATGTGATATTAATTTAATTCTTTTAATTTACGTAGTTAATAACCAACACATTTATACAATGGTTATTCCTCTTATAAATGATTACTGTTAACTGTTATTTTTTAATAAAAACCAATTAATATTTTATATATATATCGCTCAAGGTAAAATAACTGAAAAAGAATAAATATAATATAATGAATTTTATAAAGCATAATTGTTAATATTCAATGCAGATTTATAAATAAGCCTCACATGACACGATCGGGCTGCGGCCTGGTTTAAGAACGACAGATTTCACTTCTTAGTATATTTTAACCCATATGAGTATATAGTAAGATAGGTAGGAAGGAGGATAGGGCGGTTTAATGTGAAGTGAAGATTTATAGATTTTACCCTGAACTAACTGAAGGGGTGGTGCAGTTATTTATTTGGTCACTTCACTGAGAGTTTTAATCGAATCCCACACAGGACAATTGTGTGATCCATAAATAACTATGTTGAGTCTAGACTACGTGTCAATTTTATGTTTGTGAGTCCCCCGCAATGTTTATAGAGACGGTGGTCCTATTTTTTAAATAGAAACAAAACTTTTATGTAACTCTGGAAACGTTGTACTGTTTTGATAACGTATAGAGTTTAGCTTGTGACAAAAGACTGGCATGCTTATTGTTTGATGTATATAATAGCACTATTTGCACTAATGTAATGTTAATAAAAAATACTATAGTCTGTATATTTTGTTTCTGATTAATATTTTTTTGTAAAAAAAAATTAAAAAAAATGCAAGTCATCTAAATCAAATGCAAATTTAAATCACATCAACGATTAGGACTCACAAAGTGAATTTTACTGTTTGCATTCATTGTCATAACACAGAGGGCATGTCTTGTAACGATCGTTGTTCAGTTCTTTTTTTTAAGTGAAGCACGGACTGTCTATCTTAACTTACAAATCTTTACAAAAATGCACCAAATAACAGAGACTTTTGCAAAAAGTGGAACAACTCTATGTAATATAGAATAATCTGGGATTAATTTAAAGGCATAAAGTTAAATCTTCACAGTTTTCAATTATGAAATCATTCTACATTTTACAGTAATTCCGTTGTACCATAAACCAATCAAAGACTTCTTTTCGTAACTGTTTCATAACTATAATTACTGTGATGCTTAAATAAAGACGTAAAATATTGCAATAAAATGTCGATAACTTGGTTCCATTATTATTAATGCATTTAAGATACGCCAATCTAAGTAATAGTGCAGATGTCTGCATAAAACTTTCAACACCATATAATAAAAAAAGAAAAAAAAAATCACAATAATTGCATTAGGAAATAAACGGAGTTACAATATTATAGAATAACTAGCTTTTACCCGCGTCTTCGTCTGCGTGGAATAGTTACTTTGGGCTAACGATAACTTTAACTCGTGACTTCGTTTGAAAGGTGAAAATATTTTGAAATAATACGTACGTTAACCCCGATTTTGAAACATTCTTCAATGGCGCTCCGCTCCTATTGATTTTAGCGTGATGATATATAGCCTATATCCTTCCTTGATAAACGAGCTATCTAACACCGACAAAATTTTTCAAATTGGACGTGTTGTTCCTGAGATTAGCGCGTTCAACCAAACAAACAAACTCTTCAGCTTTATATATTAGTATAGATTAATATAGTATTGAGTATAGATAGGTATTAACGCGTGTTGTGTTTCAATGATATTGGAGGAGTAATTGTTGGGTTATATTAACCATTTTTGGAATATAAAATAGAAGTTTTGATAATCATTCGGATGTCTGTTCTTATATTTCGTTATTTCACAAACTTATTTTTAAAAGAAACCAGACGTCATTTCTCAATTAACTACCGTGTTGTCTACGGATTATGTATTTATTCACGCTCGGTGAACCATGGTTTGAACAATACTGGATATTAAATTCGACAATATTAATATAATTTTTAACGAATTAATTAATATAAATTTTCTAATAACTAAATTTATCTTTTTACTGTCTATATAAATATATTGTTAGATTATCCTTATATTCTAGTTTTTTTTTTTCCTCGAACTGACTACGCTATTGACCCTGCAGGGTCTTCACAGCTTCACCGGACTACTAAGGCAAGCGCTTAAGGCACTCAGCCGATTTGGTTTTTTAGGTAACATACACAAGGGCGCACGCGCACCTCGGCTTGGGCTGTTACCTGGAAAAAGTCGCGTCTGACCTAGCTAACTATTCTAAGCTATTCATACATATATACATTTATGAACCATACAATCGAAATTGCATGATTCACAAATGAATACGTGTATATCGGAATGAAACGAACTAAAACTATTCGATTCAGTTCGTTGAGGGAAAAAACAAAACCCTCCCACCATGTGTATGTATGTGCACGTGTGTGAGAGAGATGATCTCATATGTGTGTTCAAGTGATGTAGGTGAGTCACTGTATCGCGATAATAATATCTCGAGGGCTCCGTGCGGGGGCAACCTAGGCTCGAGATATTACTGAGAACCGCGATGTGTGTATATTCTAGTGCTACTCACAGCACACATTGTTTAGAATCAATTGTTCTTTTTACCATCTGTTAACGACCTCTGGCCTCGGATTGATATACAGTGTCAACTCTTTACGTTCGTTATAACGACAAACGTTCTATAACGTAGAAATCAGTTCAATATGGTTGGTTCACCGCAAAACCATTTATTTGTTCTTTTTCCTCCGTATAACGAAAAGAAATGCTCGGTCCCTTGAAATTAGTTATAAAGACTTTACACTGTACTTTCTGTTTTAAACATTCGATTATTAAAGTGTTTATGGGTTGCCTGGGTTTATTTTGGGATTATGAGTTAAAGTTAACAGCGGTTAACGTGTTCGGAAACCGGATCGATTGAACCCATAACATGATTGCAGTATATTTCCTAATTCCCGTCTCGCTAGCTACCATGCACAAATTGTAAATCTGTCACTAAGATTCTATATAAAATCCGGTTGTTGCACTTGACAGCCAATCCCTCTATAGGTTTAGTGTCCTTATTTAACATCAATTGAGGTTGTAGTCAAATGCTAAACCCTACAGAACATAAAGAAATCTCGAAATTAAATCTAAAAAGTGTATTTGATCTATTTTCAGAGCGGCCACAGCTTTGCACGCGTTTGTTGTAATTATTGCGGCGCTATCTAGTGCTGTTTTATAACAAAATAGATAACAGGAAAATGTTCTCTTTGTTTAAATATTTATACATACCGATTTTTATATAGAACGCTAAACAGTACAGAAACTAATGCGTTGCAGCGCCATCTAGTATTACTAATAAGAACGATCATCCTTATCTTCTTCTTCTATACATATAATAAGAATGTAAATGCAACGTGTATGTACTTTTTCGATTTTTGAGAGAAAAAATTGTTGCCGGTGTCTAGGAATAAGGAATAGAATACATATCAAATGTCTGTCTGTCTGTCTGTTTGTATGAACACGCATCACTGCTAAAGTACTCGGTTCACAATAAAACCACAACAAGAATATCATAAAGCATATCTTCGAGATTAACTTAGTTTTTGTTTGATTTAAACCGGTCCACTGTATCAAAAGTTATTGTAATTTTAATGACGACGCGGTGTAAGTATGAGAGAAATGGAGATAAGTAAATGGATTTAATACATTCAGATGACTTTATTAATCGCTGCTTTTTACATAAGGTTCCACGCAGACGAAGTCGCGGGCACTGCTAGTCTATACATATAATAGGAACAATCTAACGTGTCTGTAATTTTTACATTTTTGAAGTGTTAGTTAGCAGTTTGTGAAAAAAAAAATGTTTGCTTGGAATAAGTAATAAAATACATTTTAATCATTTTTAGAAATGTCTGTCTGTTTGTCTGTTTGTATGAACACGCACCACTTTTGAAGTACTGCGATCACGATGGAATCTCACCAAGAAAATGATAAAGCGTATCCTCGAGAGTAACATTTGGTATTGGTTTTATTACAATCGGTTGACTCTCTCAAAGTAATTTACTAAATGGACTTAATACATTTAAATGATTTTATTAGTCACTGTTGTCTACATTAGGTTCCACGCGAATAGATTCGCGGGCATAACTAGTCTATACTAATATTATAAATGCAATTGTAAATTTGTTTGTTTATTACGCTTTGACGTCTTAACTACATAACCGATCATTATGCATTTTTGTATACGTGTTATCTGGATTACAGAGAAGGTCATAGGAAATGAATTACCCAGAAAAAAAATTAGTGCGAGTAACCGTTTCACACGCGATTGAAGTAAAACTTCTTTGTCGTTATAAGAGTTGCCAATTAAGTTAAAAATAAATACATCATACGAGAATTTAAAAAGACATTTAAAAAAAGGCATTTATTGATGATGTAACACTAATAATATATACATTTATTATCGTCGACCACTATATATTTTAAAACAATAATTTAATTACTATCATACTACAAATATGATATGATTGGTTTATGATAACTGAAATGAGAAAAATAAATTCTTTACTATATTTTATTTACTTTATAACAAGGAGTTGTTAATTATCCGAATTAGTTGATAGGTGGCACTACAAATAATTAAGCTTTGATTTAATTTGTTACTTACTTACATTGAAACATCTAAATTGAGATGGCAGCACGGTTGCGCACCCATATATACATAATTCATTCTATTGTATGATTTTTGTTATTATTCAATTTAATATTTTTTGTTATTTTTTTTTTCAAAAATTCTGAGTGATTTGTTTATAAACTATTTATTGAGAACATCCAAAATATCTACAAACCGGATGGTACAGAAACGCAAATTCATACTGTCGTAACGGACTTCCGTTGCATTATCGTCCAGTTACCTCCTAGTCGCGCCTAAAGAAGTTTTACTTCGAAATGTAGGATTCGCAATAAGTAGATCAAATAGTAAAACTAATTATATAAAAACATTTAGGTTTACCCAATATTCTTGACGATTGATCAAGCGGTTTTTAAGTTTATCGGTCTAAAATATAATAACATCTATTTTGATGTATATAGATCAGAGCATCGATTTCAATTCAGTGGAAAGTTACATCGTCTTCGCACTTCGCTGACTTTTCTTGAAACAAATTAGTGAATCTTAGAGTTCAACAAGTTAACGTAACAAGTTTACGTGTGATAGTTCGAAAACGGAAACAGGCGCGGCGCGCCGGTAGCAACAAACCGATAAATGCTTAGGGTCATGAAGTACTTATTTCCACTTATTAGAAATAACAAATTTAATATTTCGAAATCGCTGGTGTCTGATGTTTCGTCCACTAGATAATAAAATAAATAATCCTAACTTATATTAGAAATGCGAATGTGAGTTATTTCTTTATTTTTGTTAAACTTTCATGCTATATTTTCTGAAGTGGTCCTCATAAAATTTTGCATACACAAACAAAACTAAAAACAAAATAAACTTTATTCAATTTAGACCTTGAGAAGGCGCTTATGAATGTCAAAGCTACCACCGGCTCGGAAAACAACGCAGTCATCGAGAAGAACCGCCAAGAAACTCGGTCTGGTTACTTATATTTTTACAAAACCTAAATAGTTACATTAGTTATTGGTGGATGCACAGAGAGGAGCGTAATTTCCAGACGTCACAATCGTTCACAGATTGATCCACCTTTTGGATATTAAAACCCGCTTGACATAGCACAACACAAGGTAATTTTCACCTACAAAAAAGTTATATTCCTACGGAACAGGTCAATTCTGTATAAACGCGAGCGAAACCGTGTACAAAAACTTGTACATATATAACATATTTTATGTATCTCGTTTCAGAACATTTGTTAAATCTAATAGATGTATAATAGTCCTTAATTCATATTATTGTTATTAATATTTTTATTGAATCTCGACAAAGTAACTGTACTGTACCTTATAGTACGTACATTTAAATTAAAAAACAACGGTGAGTATCCAGTAACCTTACCGTCTATAGCGAATTGTTACTGTCAATGTTGACCTACATGATTCCGAAAGGTAACTGAATGAGTCAATATAACAGGCAATGTGCATGCTGATCACGGCCCAGTCGGCTACAGTTCTCTAATGCCACACTTGATTGTATCTAGCCTAAGCGGTCCTCTTACACATCTGTACATTATACCTTGTATCAAGAATATTTTATTCAATGTAGGCTTTAAGAAGGTGCTTTTGAACGTCAAAACTACCATCGGTTCGGAAAACAACCCAGTCATCGAGAAAAACCGACAAGAAACTCGATCAGGCTTATGTTTTTAACATATATTAGGTCTTTACCTATGAAATTACCGTTTTGTATGAAAAAATTTAAACGAATTTTTTTCATGAATTTTTTATTTTTATTAATCGAAGTAATAACCCACGCAATTAATGCAGTGGCAGTTTATTGATGCCCTTCTTGAAGAAAGCAGCTGGACGGGAGGCAACAAATTCTTCAAAGGCATTTTGTACTACCTCTCGGGTATTGGATTTTTATCCCGCCAAGGAGTTATCTAAATTCTGGAAAAAATAGTAGTCTGTAGGCGTAAGGTTTGGTGAGTAGGGCGGATGATTGAGAACTTCCAACCCCAGTTCTTGCAACTTGGAGACTGTCTGCTGTGCAGTATAAAGTCGCGCGTTGTCGTGCAGGAGCAGCGAAGACGAGCGATTGACCACTGCTGGTTGGAGATATGCCAGCTTCTCCATCATTGTGTTCAGTTCTTCAACTTACACATCTGCAGTAATGCTCACACCGTTTGGTAAGAAGCTGTGATGAATCACACCGGCGCTAGACCACCAAACAGTGACCATCACTTTTCTAGTGGTAAGTTTTCGTTTAAGGCATTGTTTAGGTGCTGAACCAGGATCCAACCAACTTGCTGAGCGCTTGCGGTTATCAAACAGAATCCACTTTTCATCGCAGGTAACAATGCGGTTCAAAATTCCTTCATTTGTGTGTCTGTTGAGCAGTGCAAGACACGTCTCGACGCGTACTTAGCGCTGGTGATCATTGAGCTCGTGGGGCACCCATTCGTCAAGCTTTTTTACCTTGCCAATTTGACACAAATGGTTGGTCCAATATTGTTTTCACGCTAACGTCGAAAGCTGCTGCTACTTCAGCCGTAGATTGTGTATCATCAGCTTCCACAATCGTCTTTAATTCGTCATTGTCGACCAAAGTCTTCGGACGACCGCGAGGTTCATTTTTCAGGTCGATATTCCCAGAACGGAAGCGAGCAAACCAATAACAGGTGGTGCGTTGGTTTGTAGTGTTAGCTCCGTAAACGTCGTTGATGTTGCGTGCCGGTTGTGCCGCGTTGCTGCCACGACGGTACTCATATTCCATAATTACTCGAATTTTTAACGTATCCATGATGACAAAAAAGATTGAAATGCGATGAAAATGTAACACTAATCAATAAACAAATGACTACTTTTGGAAAAAGAATTCCATGTTTTTAAAATAAAATAAATTTGAAATTAGAATTCTTAGCCAAACAAAAATTATTTTGATTTGAAATGGCGAGTACTGCAGAACGGCAATTTCATAGGTAAACACCTATTATTTAAAATAAGTTACACGATACAATCGTTTCTAATGCTTGCACAGGGAGGACCCAATTCTAGAAATAATAATCACAATCTAGTATAACAAAGTCATCGTGCCCCATTATCTACAGACAACGTATCACAAAATATATAGTGTTACATTATTTAGTGAAAATATTAATTACTAGCTGTACCCGGAGTTTCGCTCACGTTTTTTAAAAATCGTATTAAAGAATTATAAAATTGTGAGACTATGTACAATTATAGAAATGTTTTTTAAAAGCAATTGTAAGTACGACACGCACGCCGTGTCAGTGAAAGTCTCGTGAAAACCGGCCTAACCGTTTTGTAGATAGTACTGCGGACGAAACCACGGTTAACAGCTAGTATAAACTAAAATTGCTTGAATTACTTTTTATAAGGTCAGCTATCTGCCAGTGAAAGTTTCGTGAAGATCGGTCGAATCGTTTTGGAGTTAGTACTGTGGGCGAAGCCACGGTTAACAGCTAGTATAAACTAAAATTGCTTGATTTTTTTTTATAAGGTCAGATATCTGTCAATAAAAATTTCGTGAAGATCGGTCCAACCGTTTTGGAGATAGCATTGCAGACAAAGCCGCGGTTAATAGCTAGTTTAATTTAGAGTAGCCCTTAGGTAAATCAAAAGTAACTTGCTGTAATGTCGGCTATTTGCGAATGAAATTCCCATCAAAATCGGTTCTGCCACTTCGGAGATTAGCCTTAACAAACAGACAATCAGACAGACAGACCGACAAATTGCATTTTTTTTATCAATAGCTTGTATACCTTCATACCCAATCAGTAAAAAAAATATATTTTGATATAACATACAGACACTTCATTTTATTATATGTATAGAAGAAGAAGATAAACAAAATATAAAACGAGCTCTTTAATTAATTAAGATAAAGGTCAATAACATTCGTCTACTAATATTGCACTTTAACTAGACTTTCTAGAAATTATAATAACCGTTTTATCAAATTCTTATGCCCCCGCAGTCTGATTAAAATTGTCTAAGGACTTTGAGACTTGAGTAGTTAATGTCACGAACAATAATGTCTGTATTTATTGTTAGCTGATACGCATGACTTCGTCTGCGTTATTTATTGCCTTCTAGATATATTGTATGTAACGAGGAAAAAGTATAAAGAGATTGAAAGCAAATATATATTCGGCTGTCAAAGTTTATTTATAAAAAATGTTATTTGCTCTACTCTGCGCATGCGTACTGTACTGCTTGCCCCTCTTCTCCGTGATAAGAAAGCACATTGCTGAACATCTATTTACATTTTTGAAGATCTACAATCATCCTCAATAAGAAATACTAATTAGCTATGGTAACAATATGATAAACATAACAACATCTATTTTTCTCTTTATCCAGACAGACTAATAATGTAAACGTTTTTTTGTTAAGGGATGATTATAAGATTTCATTACTGTAAATGTAACTTTGTATACTTATTTGTGTATTCGTATATTCCCACATATGTGTATATGTATATCCCACACAATGCTTCATGTGATTTTTTATTTTATTAATATACCTATATTATTGTTTTACATCAAAAGTAGTTAGGATTTTAACTATATCATTTCACTTCCATTGCCAGTTATCGAGTTGTCTGTCTCTGTTCGTTTGTTTGTTTGTTTCGGCTATTGTCCGAAACGTTTGGACCGTATTTGAGGGGACTTTCACTGGCAGATAACTGATGTTATTCGGAGTAAGTTAGACTACCTTTATTTAAAAAAAAAAGTTAGGTTTCCCCGCAGATGTAATAAACCAAAGAGGCAGTGTCTAAAACCGCGTACCCCCACGCGCATCTTTACACTGAACAATTTTTTTGCTAACTTCCAAAGTCGCGCGTAACAGACATTTTATTAAATATTTACGATAAGAGCAATTAAAAAAATCGTGATGTTCTCTTTCATTGTCAAGCTTATTGTAATCCCTTAGTTATAAAAACTCAGCTATACGGAAGAAAATTTATACAATAAAACTTTATTTCAGGTCTGTTTACCACAGCTCTCTTAAGTGTCACCTGTTAAATTCATTGCAAATGTAAAACCTATTCTGGCAGTATACTAATAGAGCTGAATGTGTGATACGAGCCTTTCTCGAGTAATTAAATATTAACTTTGGGGTCCGGACACGTATACCACATATTAAGGAACAAACTTTCCCTCAATTAGTACTGCGGTCGAGACGCGTACTATGCCAGACAATCTACTATTTATTAATGATGAAACGCATAATTTAAACACGTTTAGAATTAATTGACGGGTCTCACTAGAATAACATTGCTAACTTTTGTCTAATTTTATAGGAAACAAAAAAATAATAATTATTAATCTAATGGTAAGTAATTATAAATAGTAAGGGACAGGACATCAATAAATGCGGGCCTCACCACCAACTACCACCAACCACTAACCTCACTCAAGTTTTTTTTGGATTGACTACGACTATTGGTCTGACGTGCCTTCAGAGTTTCATCGGATTTTGGGGCGAGCGCTTAAGGCACTCAGCCGAAATAGCAACTAGTGCAACCGCGCCGGAGTGGCTGGACTATTGCCTTGAATTTAAAATAAGAAATGGAACTAAATTGTCACTCAGCGCTTGGCTAACTTAACATGTATACATTAGTGAGAGACACATGTGAACTTTCATGTGTCCTGCACAAACGGCAAAATCTATTCGAGTCTCTCAGTTTTAGTTACTAACTAAGCTAACTAACTAGGCTAACAAAAAAAAGAAAATAGCCCATTCCAAAAACCTATGTGTCTACAGTGTATGTAATGCTAGGGAACGCTGTGTCACTCTATATTGTGGTAACTGCGTATTTAAGAGCTCCACTGCGGAGGATCGGACCTAAGCTTTAGTGTACGTCCAGAGTGGACGCTGTAATCGAGCGTCGAGCGTAGCGTCGCGTCCGGCGTTCGTTTCAAACGTATGCATTAATACGTGAGTGTCCGGGTCGCTCTTGGACGCTGGACGCCCCGCTGGACGCATCGCCGAACGCAGATGGTCTCAGGCCATACACTAAGACGTCTCAGGTGGTCGTGGCGGGAGTGTTTGAAGCGAAATTAACACAGGATACGGGCGGCATGGTCGGTGGGGTTACCCCATGGCACGAACCGCTAGAAACTAAATATAAATGTTATGCCCGAACTGTAATATATGGAACCGATAGACTGTAAAGGGCTTTTCACAATTACTTTTATATAAGCACGTCGGGCAGTATTAGAGGGTTATGTGAGACTCCTATTAACACAATTCTCGCAGTAGTTGACGTGCCTTACCTAGTCTTACGCATACAAATGTTCATGAGTGACAGCTTTGCCCTAGTTTTCGACCTCAAGTCTGTTCATAATTTACATTTTTTTATGTTATAGGGGGCAAACGAACAGGCGGGACACCTAATGGTAAGTGATCACCGCTGTCCATAGATACTATAAGGACCAGCGGAGTCGCAAGTGCATTGCCGGATTTTTAAAGAAGGTGGGCCTCCGGCACTCTCATTGACCGAACGAACCGCAACTATTCAAATACTGTTACTTCACGCCGGTGTTTCTGTGAGAGGGTGGTACTACCCCGGGCGAGCCGACCCATTCATGCTGAAACCAGTAATAACTTCAGTGTGGCTCTACCACCTACAAGCTTCACTGTTAATTTTATGATAACGATCTAGTCGAGTACTAGCCCCCACCACTATTCCAGTATGCATATAATACATTTTTTTTTATAGGAAAAAGAGTTTTTTGGAAAAATGGAACTAAAAGATATGTTATGATAAGTAATTTCTACCAACATTTTTTACTGCCATTGATGTAATATATTTCTTAGTTAAGAAACCAGATAATTTTGTTGGAATATTAACTTCCAAAATAGGGACACAACTTACATTTACTTTGGGTGTGAAATCAATCACTCGAAAGTTCAAACGAAAATGTCTCGTGGGATTTTCTGTGGACAAATTTAATACAATACTTCTCCAGTGTACTGAGTATCGAAACTGAGCCTTTCCACGTGATTCGTAATTCAACAAGGTAATTAGTAAAATATGAATTATTAAATGTTTACCTATTACCACGAATGTTTTAAATGATTTGCATAAAAAAGTGTGTGTGTGTGTGTGTGTGTGTATTTATACTTCTTTAAGTTATACTTCTTTAGCGTAACAAGATAAAAATCTTTTCAAAAATTTTATAAACTTTTGTTAGTTTAAAAATGTTTTAAACTAACAATAGAAAAAGTTGATTATAGCTAACTTCAGGGTGTCGGTTTTTCGTGACGGTGTGCGCGCGCATCGCGAAAATTTACTCACATCATTTTTCGCTAACGCGCCAAAAGAAGTATAACTTCAATAATTAATGCTTTATACAAACGCTTTATGCCAATAGGAACCAATAGGAATGGCGATACGAAACTGGAGATGTGATTAAACTAGAAGTGTGAAATGTGAAATCATATGATATTTAACTCCATTTTTTTAAATTTTTGGTTGGATCTTGAAATGTCATCATTGACACAAAATCTTACATCACTGCAACAACATTACACATATCACCTCCACACACGTGCACGCATACACGCTTCCACATGCAAGTGGAATAGTTTTATACACATGCAAGTGGAAGAGTTTTATATTTTTCCCTTATCAAACTGAAATAGTTTAGAAAATTATCCGATACGAAATATATATAAGAATTGTTGAGATATGTATACTTGGTACACATATATGTTTCAACAACTCATATATGTATGAATAGTTAGCTTAGCTTAGGTCGGTGCCGCCAACGTGCGTGCGCTACGCAATGCACAGCGCACGGTGGCACTGAGGGCAATCCGGGCGTACCGGACGGTGTCCTCGGCGGCGGCCTTCACGCTCGCCGGCTCCCTGCCCTGGGAGCTTGAGGCAGGAGTTCTCGCCGCCGTGAACTCGTACACGCAAACGAAGGGGGAGCCTTCGGCTCCCAGGGAGGTAGAGGCGGAGAGACGGCGTCTCAGGGGGGACGCCGTCGAAAGGTGGCAGCAGGACCTGGCGGACAAGCGGTTCGGGCGGTTCACAGTGGACGCCATCCGCCCAGTCCTGCGGGAGTGGACAGCAAGGGAGTGGGGCTCCCTGACGTTCCGACTGGTGCAGGTACTCACCGGACACGGTTGTTTCGGATGGTACCTGCACCAGATCGTACGCAGGGAGCCGCCGGCCGCCTGCCACGAGTGCGGCGCTGACGAAGATACCGCGCAGCACACG
>MU159108.1:159425-312850 GCA_015888305.1 Antheraea pernyi | reverse complement strand
ACCGACGTGAAGTAACAGTGCTTGCATTGTTGCGTTTCGTTCGATCATCGAGAGCTCCGGAGGCCCACCTCCCATTCCCTTCCCCTCTCCCTCCCCTAACGCAAGGGATCGTTCAAGCTAATCAACCTTGTAGAGCCGCCCCCACGGTCCGCCCGGCGGAAGGTGACCGCCGGGTTCCTACCTACAGTGGGACAGACCGGGTACACACCGGCTGCCTCCCCTCGTCCGCCGGACCTGTGCAATGAGGAGATGGCGGTACACAGTGGGGTTTTAGTCCGTGCGACTCGGACATAACCCACCCTCTCCCCCGGGAGGGTGGCGTATCCATAAGGGATTTCCCCACGTTAAAAAAAAAAAAAGATAGGTCGCGAATTGCTTGTATCAGGCAACAGCCCAAGCCGAGGCACACCGCGCACCCTTGAGCTAGTTGTCAAAATAAAATCGGCTGAATGCCTTAAGCGCTCGCCTTAGTAGTCCGGTGAAGCTGTTAAGACCTTGCTAGGTCAATAGCGTAGTCAGTTTGAAAAAAAAAGCACAAGTAGATCGGAAATAATACCACGGAGCATGGATTCTGACTTGCCACAAACCCTCCCTGGAAAGTTCTAACAAGACGGTCACCATCTTTTTAGTTCATCGTAATGATCGCAAGACACTTATAATATCATTACCTACTTGACAATGGCAGTAATAACCTACTACAAGATTGGTTGCCATAAAAAAAATGAATGCGAATCAGAGTTTGTTTGTTTGTTGCGCTTCTACGACTTAACTATTGAACCGATCATCATGAAAATTTCCATAGATATTCTCAGTAGTACAGGGAAGAACATAGGGTTACCTTTCATGCAGCAAAAGAGTACTGTTTTTAAAAGATAGCTTAAATTAACGTGGGCAAAGCCGCGAGCACAAGCCAGTAATTAATAAATGAGTTAAATGTTGAATCCAAGTATTAAATAACGAAATAATTCTTATATGTATAAGTCGTGTATATTTAGGAAGCACTGCCATGTGGTAATATTCTGATGTAATATTTGCAATAACACTTCCTTACTAAAGTCTCAGTGAACATTTCATTTTTACGCGATACAGAAAAGTTTATTATTGTACCGAACTTTTGCCTCACAGTCGTATATTATGTTTTTTCTGACAGCAATAAAATAAAAAAATATATGTATTATGAATTTATGACACAACGTTTTTACTTTGCTAATAGCTTCCATTGATCATAAAGATAGATTATTTGTTGGTAAATGACATGAAATAAATTAGAATATTATATTAAGCTCCTGTATAATATATACTTGTATTGATACAAATATATGATAGCCTCGATAGAGTCGCAAGTGCGTTGCCAGCCTGTGTTGGGGGGGGGGGATGAAGGGAACGGGGAAAGTGGAAGGGGAGGGGAGGTGGGTCTCCGGCGCTCTCACTGACCGAACGAAACGCAACAATGCAAGCACTGTTGCTTCACATCGGTTTTCTGTGAGAGGGTGGTACTACCCCGGGCGAGCCGACCCATTCATGCTGAAACCAGTAATAGCTTCAGCGTGGCTCTACCACCTTCATTCTGAGAAGTTCCTTTTTCTTGATTGTTTCTTGTATTTAAAGATGAAATTAAAGGAAGAAATGTACGTTAACGTATTAAATGAATTAAATATAAATTCCTGTATAAGGACACAGCCGCGACTCAACCGAAAGGGCAGGTTATTGACTATTTTCGTACCAAATGTTATCTAATACATATATTTTGTTGCTGGTCTATCAAAATTCGAAATGGCGGATCAAATATAGCTGTTAATACTCTGAACCTCATGAGAGAATCAAAGTATAATCAATTATTTAACTTACTCACTTTAGATTTGCCATAAATAACTTGTAGATGTAGTGACTTCAAGATAGCGATATAATCACCTAAATTTTGAGAACGTATATATATATTCATATATCAATCGACCTGCTTTTATGGCGCAGATTGAATTATAGCAATACATTAGATCCACCATTTTGAATTTTGATAGAACACCAACATAATATAGGAAATACAGATAATAACTTTAATAAGTGAAAAAAAACTTTGTTGACCTTACTGTGGTTAAATTTCGACCACTAAACTACATTCAAAAAGGAATCAGCCAAATCAAATTACAAGAAAAAAAACAAATCGATTGCAAAGTACGAAGAAGCTTATATATTATACTAACTTCTGCCCGCGACTTCGTCTGCATGGAATAGTTACTTTAAGCCAACGTTAACACGCAGGGGAAGCTCTCAAAAGGACAAGAACATTTTGAAACTTCATTGGTGAGGTTCCTATTGGTCTTACGTAATAATATATTATAGCCTCCCTCGATAAATGAGCTATCTGACAATGAAATAATTTTTCAAATCTGACCTCTACTGAAATTAGCGCGTCCAACCAAACAAACAAACCACCCAGCTTTATAATATTAGTATAGATAATACGCTTTATTGGGAATACAGCGGTCCCAAAACATGTTTTCGACCGCAAAAATAAGTTTTAAAATCATTTAAAAGCGTGTCAGTTTTTTTTATCGTGTCTTAGCGTGGACTCGCTAAGTTCGCCTTTATCCTAGGTGAATATCCACAAGAATTAACTTGATTATTATGATGATATTTGGTTAGAAAAAAAATACAAAAAAAAACGTATTTCTGATTACAATATACATCACACCCTAGAAATAATATAACGGCTGTGAATAATTCGACATACCGCTTTTACTTATTAAGAGATCAATAGGAAGGTCTGAGTCTTCTATAATTTCATTGGATTGTTCTTCGTATTGTATTAATAATTCGATACTAATTTGTTTAATTATCATATTACATATAAGTATCGTATTATAAGATAGTATTTTACAAAATATTTAATCGCCACCTATTCAAAGTAGTGCCGATATTAATTTGTGCGAGACGCCAAAATTAGGGTACGGTATTTTGACTGTCAGGTCACAAAAACAATTTTATGGTTCACTACTTATGTTCAAGTACAGATATTTTTATATTTCTACTGGTTGGTAATCAATTTTATGTCACAAAAGATGTTGCTTATATTGCTTAGATGTTCGAAAAAAAAAGATTCATGTATATTACACTCAACGAAATAATCGAACTCTCTGTCAAACTTGTTAATAAATAAATAACATCTACAATATAACCATACTTTAATACAACTCGAAAGATAAATAAGGTATACAGTGTAGACTCCTATATGCGAACTTGTATTTAACGAAAAGTTTTTGTTTGTTTCGTTTACATTGTTACTCATGTATTGAAACATTCTATGTACGTAGCATAAAGATCCCTCTCAAATTTGAAACAATTCACTGTTATTTAGACCGTAATAAGTATTTCCTTATATATGTAACTTTTCTGTACGTGTGTTTGTCATCGAACTCATACTAGATGGTTGGACAGGATTTGGTGAAACCCTTTGTGTTGGATATGATGGGTGGTTTGTATTGAAGATTATGGAAGAAGATTATTTTTTCTAGACAGCACTTATACTGTGCCCATTAGTATATAATAAATACATATAATATTTACCAAAGCAATACAAATCATTTCTACGGGCTGTATTAATGTTTAAATATTCCACTAAATAACCAAAAGGACTGACGTATAAAAGGAATTTTGTATTAACGATAAAATGTTATTAATTCAAGATTATAACCATGTACTCATTTGTAAAATTATATTACTTACTTTTAAAATCCCTTTCCTTCCCTACAATTTTCATACATAGACTTAAAATTTTACTTACCCGCTAATAATTTATCAGTGTTGTCTGCCTGTTATTCTTCCTCTAAATATTTCGTTGAAACTTACGCTGACAATTCAGTTCATTTCTTTTTTTACGTAAGGACAATAAATTAGCTGATTTATTATGCTTGGATCACATTTATATATATAAAATAAATATTATTAAATTATTTTGCGGGGTGGTAGGGCTTTGAAGCCCGACTGGGTCGCGACCACCATGCATGTAGCGAAAAAACCCGTAACAGTGATTCGTTCTGCGTGTCGCGTTTCGGGATCAGCTCTTGCATATCCAGTACCGAATGACTTTCGCCGTGGCTCGGGTACCTGTGAGATTCTTCGGTAGTTCACCGCCTAAGAGTGCTGCACTGACCCGGCGGCCAGGGAGACCTGTAGAAACGGTTGTTCCGCTGGCCGCCCGCAGTACAGTACAGGGGCCCAATCATGTATAACCACCATGAGAGGCTGCCCCACCATGCCGCGCATAATCTCGGGTAGGTTCGTCGTGCCGGTTGGTGACCGGATTTGGGGTCCCGGCGATCTATTCCGGGGGGGTACGGGAGCCCTTCCGTCCGCCGGGTCAGTGCAATGCAATTCTTGCAGGAGTTATAGTGAGCCGGCGATTAACATTGTTCACTTCTGAACACGGACGGAGGTTGTTCGCTCTTCTCGTTTCTTCCTAAAAAAATCATGACAGCGCAGACAATGAGTATGGGTTCGACAGCGGTGCACAACCCCTACGCCGCTTTTACGATGGAGTTCATCAACATCCGTGGACTTCATTCTAACTTGAATGCCGTTCATTAATATCTCGAGACGGTTAAGCCAGAAATGCTCTTCTTGACGGAAACACAGATTCGCCGTCCGGCCGACACATCTTACTTACACTACCCCGGCTACGTGCTTGAGGAGAACTTTCAAAGCAAGGCCGGCGTATGTGTGTTTGTACGGTCGGAGGTATGCTGTCGTAATTAAGGTGATTAAGGATGGTGTTCCGCCCATCTTGGGACGTGATTTTATTTCTTTATTTAAATTAAAACTTATGTCTGTGAATTTTTGTGAAAAATATAGTAGTAATATTTTTATTCAACTTCAATCTAAATATCCATCAGTATTTTCAGACGAACTCGGTATCTTCAATAAATATAAAATTAAATTGCAATTAAAAGAAAACATGAAACCATTTTTTGTTAGAGCTCGACCACTAGCTTTTGCTCTTAGAGAAAAAGTCGATAGAGAAATAGACAGGTTAATTTCTATAGGTATATTGAAACCAACTGAACACTCTGAGTATGCGTCACCTATTGTGCCTGTATTAAAACGAGATGGTTCATTTCGATTATGTATTTTTATGAATTTTCTAAATTTATTTGTCTTCAATATTTTTATAATGGGGGAGGATTGATGTATTGATGTATATTTGAATAGAGAAGTGGTTGTCATGTCAACATAGTTGTTTAGTCAGTTTATGATTATGTCTCAATAATAATGTATAAAATACAAGATTATTTCTAAATATAACACTAAATTTCTCTAGAACTCAATAATATATCTCTCGTCGTTAAGGCAGCGTTCGTAAGAAACATTTTCTTTCGACCGTTTTTTCTCCTACTTACTATGCAAATCCGGCTAGCACAAAAAAGTCTTTTAATTTTTCGGGTTAATATATGGTTATGCCTATGGCACTCACAAATAACGTGGCTTTTCATTGGTATTTTGAATTTTCAAAATCAGTTCAGTTGATCCGGATATTACCTCCTAGAACCTCACAAACTCAAACTTTACCTCCTTATAATATTGGTATAGATAGTATAGATCGGAAGGTCGAGAAGCCCACGACAGTTAACAAAATAATTTTATATTTTCAAATCAATTAAAACTAAATACTAAAAGCAATATATTTGTAATAATTTTAGCGGTGTAGCAAACACATAACTTTCTAATCTTGACTTAAATCAAATTTCAGAACAAGTCTTTAAGTTTTGACAGAAAATACTTTGATAGGTAGCCGCAAATGTAATTGGCTAACGATGACTATACCATTCTTTGGCTTTACACATATCGTAATAGTAATAAAGCTGTTCACAATCTTCTTTAGATATAAAAATCAATCTTTGTATCTTTGTCCGCTATGCATGCCGAAACTACTGAACAAATTGTGGTGATAATTTAGGGGAGTATTCTGAGGACACTCGAGAGTGTTCCTGTATCTAATTACAAATTACTAAATTTATTAGATACAGGTTATATGTATAATATACAAATTCTTATTAAAACAAATACCTAAATCAAAATGAAAACTTCATGGAGATAAAGTTTACTTTTTACAGCATGATAATTGATGAAGTTGGTTAAAAGATAATGGGAAATAAAAACTATTAGCTAGTAAAATTATTGCGTTGTTGCGAGTATAGTCAATGGAGTGCAGAGGTGAGGGCCAGAGGAGCAACCCAGGGGATACCGGGAAGACATTTTTTGCCAATATATACATTTCGTAGTAAATTTTGAATTTGGTGGGTATAATTAATTTGGAAGAGATGAATAAATTAAACAATTTTAGAGATTCACAAGTAAATCATAATTACTACTATTTGACAATATTGACATCTGACAATGTATTTCATCTGTCATTACACTGTTGTTCCACCTTACGCACTTTGACGTAATATAGAAATAAGTCTTATAAATTGCTTATTTTCTTTATTTTATAAATCATTTTCTTTTAACTAAAATATCACAATAATGATAACCAACTTAACGTATAATAAGTAAAATTTCTTAATTAACAACATTTGAACAAAAATATTATTCTTAAATTGAAATTGTTTGCATAATATCTGTATGTAATGGAACGTTTTTGAACGATGACATCGAATTGAACGAATGCTATTCAGAGTTGCTTGCATAAAAAAACTTAAATCAGATGTTTAGCTAGAGACCGCTTGAACATGCTTTTGTAATAAACTATTTTAATCATGACTTCAACTAGATTTAAAATTTTAGGCACTGCTTAGTAAAACTCGTGTTATACCCGTGTTCGTTTCTGTTTTTGTAATAAGATCGCTAATCTTCGTCAAAGGTTTTACTGCAAATGAGAATTCTCTTTACTGATCCTTTGAATATTTTATTACGATTTCATATTTTTTTTCTTAGTAGACGAGTTTGCAGTCTCTTCCCTATTTGTTGTAACTTTAGTTTTATTAGTATTCTCTTGCAATTGATTTTTAAGTGACTATCAAGATCCTTGAAATGATTATATAAGTTCCATAAATTCTTCGAAGAAAGTGTTCTCTCTCCAATTTAGCTTTAAGTTTCTCTCTTGTCCACTTTAAGAGCTTTGAAACGATCTCGAAGTGTACTTCTTGGCACATCATAATTAACGGACGGTTCTCCGAATTTTCTCTTGGACATATAGATAATACACCTACTTTATTCCATGCCTTTTTCCAGATTTCCCGTTATGTGAAACTAACCTAACTAACTACAGCATAATAAATTATATTATATACTATTTATATACCCGATGGTCATCATACAGTACCTACCTACAAAGATAAAATCAAATTGGATGAGAAAAACGTTTTTTTAAAGGACAATTTATAACAGAAAAACAATTTGATTTATAAACTAAAACAGTAATATAATGAGATATTTAATAAATAATAGGTATACATTATGTGCCTATTTCGAATATTCCAGAACAGACAGTGTCCTGAGCTACCTGCCGTTCCCCTGCATAGTAGGTGACACTTATTTAATTGATTACAGCAAGCGCCTTGACATTAATTATTGTAGTTATTTGTTTACTTCAATTACAAAGCCCTTTACCCAATAACCTGCTACCGACATTTACCGATACAGATAGTTTTGTTGTTCATAATGCTTATATATTGTTCAATACAAATATCATTAAGCTTTTTTAATTATCATGAGTTACAACTGTTAAAAAGTGGGTAATTGAGAAAGAAAGAAAAGCAAAGAAATATTTTATTGACAATGTATTACATAATATACAAGTATACAGAAGCGGATAACAATATGCATTTAGCAGCATTATAAAACGGTGCCTAGCTCAGCATATGCTAAAGTGTTTTGAGAAACACTTATTATATAATTATATAGCGTTAATTATATAACATAGCATAGATAATACTCCGAGAAATCATCTATCTGTCAGTAAAAGAGAATATAAAGATATTGATATCTATGACGTTGATAAACCTTGACATAAATTACACAAAATAATAATAGCAACAAAAAAAAACACCTGCGAGTTTAGGTAATAAAATATATAGCTTTGTAAATACATATTAAGGGCGACAATTCGTCTTTTTGCAGATGGCGACGTAACCACAAAAGCTTACGCTGTTTTACTTATCTGGGCATTAACAATATTAAAATTACAGTAGTAGATAATATTTTAAGCTACTAAAATGTATTATCATTATTAAAAGTGATGGGCATTTATCTACTTTAGACAGAACAATATTAAATTGAATTTGTTTTAAAGTCAATACAGCGAGCTAAATGGTGAAAAATCACTTCGTAACTTTTAATTGATTTTCTACTTCGGTTTGAAGAGTATCTGTGTGTTTGTTTAGAATCAAAACTTCTTACTCGAAGGCATCAAGTCGTAAGAAACATCAAATAAAAAATAAAAGGTAATTGAGCGATGTATAACGTAATGATTTGTAAAAAAAATCACAAATAAGGAAATTATACGGTGACGCCATTTGTAACTTACAAATATTATCTCAATAACAAATGGAAATTTTATTATATTACAGCATACATTTATATCTCTAACAGTAACTCAAATATTGTGTTCTAACATCGTAATGAGGAACCTTGTACTTTTGTATGTGGTAGAGCCACGCTGAAGCTATTACTGGTTTCAGCATGAATGGGTCGGCTCGCCCGCGGTAGTACCACCCTCTCACAGAAAACCGACGTGAAGTAACAGTGCTTGCATTGTTGCGTTTTGTTCGGTCAGTGAGAACGCCAGAGGGCCACCTCCCCACCCCTCCCTTTCTCCACTCCTCCCTCCTCCAACCACAGGCCGGCAACGCACTTGCGACTCCCCTGGTGTTGCACGCGTCTATGGACGGTGGTGATAACTTAACATCAGGTTACCCACCTGTTCGTTTGCTTCACAAATATTATAAAAAAAACCTGCAGAATAAATTAAAATAGCAAG
Organism: Antheraea pernyi; assembly: GCA_015888305.1. Taxonomy (NCBI): domain Eukaryota; kingdom Metazoa; phylum Arthropoda; class Insecta; order Lepidoptera; family Saturniidae; genus Antheraea; species Antheraea pernyi. The sequence goes on along the minus strand of MU159108.1, from coordinate 303,876 downwards.
CTCGATAAACTCTATCTTTAAATAAATTCGATATATGCGACATAAAATATATGTACTATTTTATTTCTAAATTAAAATCTATTTTTAAACATAAATATTTTAAAGTGATACACTCATGTAAAAGCAAAAGCTGTGATATCTGCTTTTAGTGATATAGTTGTAAACATTCGTTTTATTCACAATGCATTTAGCAATTACTAGATATAAATAACTTCTAAATATAAATGAACAATAACGTTATTACTGCGTCCTGAAAAACAGAGTTCTTGTGTAAGTACTTTGATATTAATAAAAATTAACGTGATGAAATTTAATAATAAAAAATTGGAATGTTGCCACCTTCACTTCTCTTACTCTCTTTATAAAAGCTATAATTCTAAAGGTAAAATTATACAATGTAAGGGAACATTTGACGGATTAGAAATTAAGTTATAGAGGTCCTAATATATCTATTTCATACGCATTCGGTTCAGTAAACAAAAAGTTTAAAAAGACTCACGTCCCTTAAGCGTGGCTACAAATATATTAATTTTAAATATCTAGACCGCTAGAACCATTTTCCTCAATAAACTTTAAAGGACTGTAAAATGGATACAAACCGTTCTGGTATTTATGACGCTGTATTCGTATTGTATTAATGCGAAGCCGGGACGAGTCGCCAGTGATAGATAAGTTTCGGCATTCCAATTCCTAATATGTCCAAATAAATCTAGGCCTTATGGTAACAAACATCATAACCTTGTTATAGCCAGTATACAAGTTTATTTAGTGGCCTCTAAGACTGTACGTAATAAAGAAAGTTTTGGAAATCCAACATAGAAGAAAAATAATTATAACTTTTATCGATAACTTATAGGTGGTAGACCCACGCTGAAGCTACTACTAGTTTCAGCATGAATGGGTCGGCTCGCCCGGGGTAGTACCACCCTCTCACAGAAAACCGACGTGAAGTAACAGTGCTTGCATTGTTGCGTTTCGTTCGGTCAGTGACAGCGCCGGATACCCAACTCCCCTCCCCCTCCCCACTTCCCCTCTCCTCCATCTCCCAAACACAGGCTGGCAACGCACTTGCGAGTCTTCTGTTGTTGCAAGTGTTTATGGACGGTGATTATCGCTTAAAATCAGGTGACCCACCTGTTCGTTTGCCACCTATGATATAAATAAAAGGAAAAAATGTGATTTTTTTTTTAATAAGTTTGTTCCTCTTACAAAGCCTGTAAACAAATTATATTCCAAGCATGAGAACGTACATACGTTATATTGATTAACTTTATAAGGATTTTATTATTCATAATAGTCAGGCATTGGTTATGACAAGCGAACGTGTTTGCTCTATATTTTCCACGTTCCGCGGACGCAAGCAGTATGTGCGTCACGAGCATCAAATACTTTTTTAAATTTTAAAATCTTCATGTATTTTTAACACGCGCAAAGCTATAATTTTACATAACGGAATACATTTTTATACAGCTTGAGTACCAGTAAATCTTTTGTTTTATCTGCGTATACTTGCAATATCACACGCTATAGACAACATTTGGTTTTATAAAGGATTTGGAGTATTGTTATAACATTTTGTATCCACTTAAAATATAATTATTATTGATAAAAAAAATAAACCGGATTTGAAATTGAATTAACAAACAAAAAATAATATATATTTATTTCTTAACCATTTTTTTGTTTTATACTTCATCAATTAATTTAGCGTTTGACTACTATCTGGGCCGATAATTTATGACCTAGAATTAGTTTGTTCGCAAATGCAACTGCTAAAGCCAAATAATGTAAAGTAGCTAAATATGGGAATGTTACAAAAAACCCTATCACCATGCTGTAGTTTTGTTCAGCGAAAGTTCCGTTCGTGCACTATTAAAGTCTACAATAGATTCGTCTCATACGTATAAACTTCCTTTAGCATGTACATTTTTTTTATAAGAGGCAGAATAATACTTATAAACTTCATTTATATGTGAATACTGAGATGACATCTGACAGGGGAAAGTGGAAAAGAAAAACATATTTTGCTGACCCTACTTAGGTGGGATATGGGAAAAAACAAAACAGTAATACTAAATGCTAACTTTCCAATTAATAATTAATATAGGAGATTTAAAATAGAAAGTGGGAGAAGTAGAGAGTAAAACTGGCGTGCTACAAGTTATGTGTTATTACAGGATTTACGTAAATACTATTTTATCCTTACAATCTCCAACATTATAGATGTACGACGGCGTGTAGTACGGTAAAGCTGTGAAGGCCCGCCGGGATATAACGTAAGTCAGTTCGAAAAAAAAAGTGCGACCCGTGTGTAACTTGATAATACCTAACCAAGTAGGTAATATAAACTGCTACTGCTAAAACATTCTTTGTACGGTTTATGTTAACACCATTATAATTATATTTAGGTTTTTTTTCGAGCTGAATACGCTATTGGCCTAGTAAGGCCTTAACAGCTTCACCGGATTACTAAGGCGAGCGCTTAATGTACTCAGCCCATATATATTTAGGTATTCTTGTGCTAGCTAGCTCTTATGCGCCCACTTCGCTGGGAACAAATATAAACTGTAATCATATTAGTACTTTTCAAGTTTTAACGTTTGACCACAATGTCACCCGATGTTAAATGAGGATGTATTAAGCCTAAAGGGAAATTGGATTACAACTGTAGCTGTCTAGACCAGTGTTTTTCAAAGTGTGGGTCGTGACCCCTGAGGGGGTCGCGAAGCTTCTATAACGGAGTTGCAAAAGATTGGGAAAGCTACTACAGTAAAAAAACAATAAAATTTTAAAAGATTTATTAAAAAAAATGTTAACTAAAGGACATATCATTTGTATTAAATAAACAAAAAATGAAAAACTCTTATGTATTTATCCGAACCCTAATTATGAAAATGAATAAATATGTTAAATTGAGTATTAGTCACAAAATAAAATATATGAAAGAAAAGCAACGGGTAGGGGGGTCGCAAAATATTTCTGCATACTAAAGGGACCGTGTCGAGAAAAAGTTTGAAAAACCCTGGTCTCGACACAGCTATAGATGCTTGACGGCAAAATTTTCAAGTTGAGGAAGGTAGTTAGTCAAGTTAGAAAAACCCCGCCACTATACACGCGTAACTTATGAATAGGCCAATATGTACCATTTTACGACATAATAGTCTTTTATGCTAAATTTCATAAGGATCCTCCCGGCCGCGGCCGTTAGAGCATTAATGATGGCCAAACATTCACAAATATATACTTTGAATTACTTAACGTACTAACTATGACTGCGGATTCGCAAGCTTTTTATCTATTGATAGTATTATTTGTTGAAAAGAGAATAGTTCAGTTACAACAAAACTAACTATTGCTTTGCCAATTAAAGGAAATTTAGTAATTAAGGCGTAAAAGCGTTACAAATAAACAAACTCACACTATTTATAGGCATAAATAGAAACATATCAAATCTACATTAACACGAGCGAAACCTATTTCTATATAAATATATGTACACATATATGATAAGGCTCAACTAGGTTTTGAAAATTTTAAAGGTGCATAAAATAATTTAGTCGAATATTATTGAACTTATGCATTTCTGAGGTTATACTCCTTTTGGCGCGTTAGGGAAAAATGAAGAGAGTAAATTTTTACGATGCGCGCGCACACCGTCACGAAAAACCGACACCCTGAAGTTAGCTATAGTCAACTTTTTCTATTGTTAGTTTAAAAAAATGTAAACTAACAAAAGTTTATAAAATTTTTGAAGATTTTTATCTTGTTACGCTAAAGAAGTATAAATACACACACACACTTTTTTATGCAAATCGTTTAAAACATTCGTGGTAATAAGTAAATATTTAATAATTCATATTTTATTACCTTCTTGAATTACGAATCACGTGGAAAGGCTCAGTTTCGAAACTCAGTACGCTGGAGAAGTAGTGTATTAAATTTGTCCACAGAAAATCCCACGAGACATTTTCGTTTGAACTTTCGAGTGATTGATTTCACACCCAAAGTAAATGTAAGTTGTGTCCCTATTTTGGAAGTTGATATTCCGACAAAATTATCTGGTTCCTTAACTAAGAAATATATTACATCAATAGCGGTAAAAAATGTTCGTAGAAATTACTTATCATATATATATATCATATAATATATCTTTTAGTTCCATTTTTCCAAAAAACTCTTTTACTATAAAAATAAGTCAACTTTTTCTATTGTTAGTGTCGTTTTTTCTACAAACGTAGAATAAGTCGAAGGATAAAAATTTTGAATAAATTTTTATCTTGTTACACCAAAGATGTATAACTTCTAACGCGTGTACTTAAGTACAGACACACTTTTCTTTATCTTTATTTAATTTTCATGTTTTTTTTCTGGTATATTTAATAGACCTCAACATGGACCAACGCAAGGATAACTGAGTAAATACATTTTACTTTCCTGGTATACCATAGAACATTTCATACAATACATTTATTTGCTCACAACTGGACTTTCATGAGCAGGTAGAAAACTATGATGAGTTTTTAACGAGACTTTGATCGGTCATGTAATAGCTTTAATTAGATATTTATAAACTTGCATTGTTTGACTGTATATTATTTAATACGGATGGCATTTTGCGTAACATAATTCAATTATTGTGTACAAGGGCATTGTATTAGAAATAAGAATATGGAAAATAAGAACTGAGTTGTCTAAGACCTCCCTGAAAAAGTTCTAATAAGGGCGTAACGATTTTGTTAGTGCTGAAATCACCCGCGCTAACTCTAATATACGAAAAATTTACCCACTCGATAATTAAAGTAAAAATCTATAAAAAGGATTGATTACCGAAGAATAACAATAAGAAAAGAACATATTTGAAAGTGTTATGATAATTAATCATTACACGGCTTTCCTGAACAGTAAAATTACAATTATAAAGAAAACAAGGCACAGCTCTCATTTTGTGTTGGATTTAAATACAAGTATAGTAACAGTTACCTGATAGAATTCGTTGTGGTCTATTGGTTCGACCGGAGGAATATCATTTCGATGTGGTATTCAGAGGTGGTAGAGCCACGCTGAAGCTAATTACTGCTTTCAGCATGAATAGGCCGGCTCGTCCGGAGTAGTACCACCTTCTCATAGAAAACCGACGTGAAGTAACAATGCTTGCCCCCATGGTTTTGCAAGTGTCTATGGACGGTGCTGATCACTTAACATCAGGTGACCTACAAGTTCGTTTGCCTACTATGATATAAAAAAAGTCCGCAGGTTCAAACCCCGGCATGTACCAACGATTTTTTCGGAATTCGCGTACATATACTAATTTAAATTGGTAACACTATCGGCTGACGGTGAAGGAAAACATCGAGAGGTAACCTGAACCTGAGAAATGTTCTTGTAGTACTACTATGTGTGGGAAAACATAGAACTGTGGATTTCTCAGAGTTTGAAATCAGCAATACGTCGTGGGCTGGCGTGGTTATTATGCGCATACCTTCCTTCGGGAAGAGGCTTATGGCCCTCGCAGTGGGTGTCTTACAGGCTGATGATGATGATAGTACATCTTTATTTATAGGACTAAGTAGAAGATACAGAACAATAAACTAGAACAAAAAAATTAAATTCATTACGAATGAAGAACCAAATTTAAATAGCTTTTACTAGATAATAATGTCGACGTACAAATATTAACATAACTCACTCCACATTAGGCCCAAGGAGACGTGATTTATTTGCATATTTGCTTAAGATTCACGCTAAATACTATATCACAATTACTTTGTAAATTGAATTGTTGTACCTAAACAATTGTTTTTTGAATTGAATTGTTGTACCTCAGCAATTGAATAACAATATAGGCTTCCAATGTAAGAATTTCACAAAGATCGTTCAAGCCGTTTCAGTTAAATCCAAACAAACAAATATATAGAAAGACAAATTATTTCTTACGTAATATTCGTAATCAGTTACAGACATCTCTCAAAGTTTCGAAAAAAATAATTTAATGTACATACAGAAATACAGTTTTATTAATTTAGAAGATGAATATATATTATAAAAATGTAAGTACAATAGAAAGGTAATAATTTAAAAACCATCGAAATATGTTTTGTTGTGTGTCTCTCCAAACAGAGCGTGCTCACGGCCACGCCCGCGTAACCACAGATCACGCCGCCGTGGTTTGGGGATAAATTTCGCTCCCGCGCACCAGACTAGGCCCCCCTCGGAAGCGGCTCAAGCCTAGGTCCGTTCCCTCGGCGTGGAGCCCTTGAAGACGCTGCTCGCGCGGTACAGTGACACAAAATCTTACATCTCTGCGACAACATTACACATACCACTTCCACAAACGTGCACGCATACACGCTTACACATGCAAGTGGAAGGGTTTTACTTTTTTCCCTTATCAAACTGAAATAGTTTAGAATATTATACGATACGAAATATATATAAGAGTTGTTGAGGTATGTATGCTTGGTACACACATATATGCTTCAACAACTCATATATGCTTAGCTTAGGTTAGCTCAGATAGGTCGCGAATCGCATGTATCAGGCAACAGCCAAAGCCGAGGTGTGCTGCGCACCCTTGAGCTAGTTGTCAAAAGAAAATCGTCTGAGTGCCTTAAGCGCTCGCCTTAGTATTCCGGTGAAGCTGTTAAGACCTTGCTTGGTCAATAGCGTAGTCAGTTCGAAAAAAAAAAATGTTTTGTTGCCGATTGTAACAAAGTCTTTTTTCCTTTTAATGTCCAATTTCAGTCTTTTACTGTTTTTTATAAGTACAAATAAGATTACGGTCGAATTTGAACCATATATGAACTGTATTTTACCGAAAGTTTTTAATTTAATTAATTTTAAGATATCAAAATAATATGTGCCATACCTTCATACTTGTACAACTTATCACTTGGCTAAATATTCTTCTCTGCAATAAAACAGATGAACTATTTACGTTCTTCAAAGAAGACTAACTTTCCCGAAGTTGAAATTGTGCTTTACAGTAAATGTTTGGATAGTGCAAATATTATATGAAGCACATTCCTAGCACTGCTTAGAACAATAAAGACAAAATTAATGTGAAACGTGTTATAAAGACTTATGAAACTCTCACCTACGCGTAATAAAACATTATATTGCAGGCTAGATGACCCCATATATCAAGCTATAAAAATATAAAAACCTATTATAATACGTAAATCTTTACGAACCTTCATTATATGAACCTTTAACATTTTTGTCCGACATCGTTATTAATAATTGAATATTCCTTGAAATTTGTTCTAAATTACAATATAATTATTCCCAACCAAAAACAATTATTTAGATAATACTATTGTATTTGATATGTTTATAAAATTAAATATCATGATATTATACTAAAATATTTCATACGTAGCTATGTTTTGTTTGCACTGACTAAAGAACTATTGTTATTTGTAAATCTATACTAATATTATAAAGCTAGAGTATTTGTGTGGTTGACCACGCTAATCTCAGAAACTACTAGTCCGATTTAAAAAATCATCACGCATCTCTGCTAAAGTACTGAATTAAAAATAAAATCTAAAATCATAAAGCATATCTTCGGGAGTAACTTAGTTTGTGTTTTATTGAAATTGGTTCACTCTATCATAGGTTATTGTAATTTGAATAAGGGCTTGAGTTAAATACGAGAGAAGAGTTAATCTTTAACTAATTTGGTTGAACTCGCTTGAAAAATCGAAAATGTTAACTGATTTATCGAGGAAGACTATAGGTTATATACCATCACGTTAAGGAACCGAGCACCAATGAAGAATGTTTCAAAATCGTTTTTTTTTTAAGTTTCACTTCTATCGTGTGTGAATCGCACACACGCCTTTTTCCTTTTGAGAGCTTTCGCTGCGTGGTACCGTTAGCCTTAAGTAACTATTCCACGTGGACGAATTCCCGGGATCAGCTAGTTACATATAACAATTAAATATTATGGTATACAATTAATTGAATACAATATAAATAGTATTAGAAATTACTATATTAAACCATTTAGTGTAGAAAAACTAGATTTGTTTAACGATTGACAAACAAACCAAAGTTTGTTTAATTCATTCGCTAAGTGAAAACAATAACACAAAGTTAATCAAGAATCACAGACAGACACTTTCATTTATCTCTCTTCATTGAATAACACAGAATTATAAAGTCAACAATTAAAAAAACTGTTCAGTAAATATATTGATTACGCAGTTTTTACACATATGTTTTTAAAAAAAATCTGTCTATAATTATTTGACCAATTTTATTTAATTACTGATCTTGAAGTTCCTATGCTTTCTAAATAATTATTTGTTTTTTTTTTCTCGAACTGACTACGCTATTGACCCGGCAGGGTCTTCACAGCTTCACCGGACTACTAAGGTTGGCGCTTTAGGCACACATGTTTACTAAATACTATTGAAGTAAGGGACATCACTCGCTGAATATTTTGATTATTTCTAATACAACATTAATTTTATAATTGACTAATATCATTAGAACTGTATGCGGCATCAGACTTCCAAAGAAATTTTAATGCTTCGTTTCGAATTAACAATTGATTATATTTCTATATTGTAATCGTTATAATGTATTATAGATCAATAAAATAATAATTTTATAATTTATTTGTTGTTTTATTTCCCACGAAAGCAAGATCTGAGTTACGAATTTCACTGATGTTTAATATAAGTGTGATTGATAATTTTCAAAAAGTGACCAGTATAAATGATAAATTTATAAAAACAATTCTGAATACAAATACGGAATATCTGTAGAAATGTGAACAGTTTTCTCGATAAGAGTGTAAGCTACACAACGATGTTTTAAAATATCGATATATCTATACTAATATTATAAAGAGGTAAAGCTTGTAAGTTTGTGACGTTGTAGAGGGTAATCTCAGGATCCATTAAACCGATTTACAAATAGAAAGCCACGTTATTTGTGAATGTCATAGGCTATATATCATCACGCTAAGACCAATAGGAGCGGATCAACAATTAAAAATGTTTTAAAATCGGGGTTTTTTTTCTTTTTGAGAGCTTCCGCTGCGTCTTAACCCAAAATAACTATTCCACGCGTACGAAGTTGCGGGCAGAAGCTATTAACTAATTATATTATCTATACTAATATTATAAAAAAGTAAAGTTTGTGAGGCTGTAGGGGATAATATCTGGGGAGTCGGAGAAAATGGTTGAACGAAAACGTTTCTTACGAACGCTGCCTTAACGATGAGGGATATATGATTGAGTTCTAGAGAAAAGTTGTAGCTTGATAATGCCTATTAGGCTATGAAAGCCTATTACCACCCAACGAAGTGGGCACGGTTCAGCTAGTCGTTTATAAACATCGATGTTGAAACTCCTAACATCGTCATATGTAGGTAGCACCATTTATTGTATTCGCTCTTTCAGACATAACTAAGAATGATACATATATGTTTTAAAACATTGCTACGTTTTTCATAAACATCGATGTTTTAATATGTTTTATCGGTTATGTCGAAACTCTCGAAACACTCTCGGGTATTTTAAGAATAATATTTCGTCATATGTAGCGCCATCTATTTTATCCGCTACCCAGTCTTTGCCTCAGTCACACGTAAGGATGTAAATTATATATCGATGTTTTAATACATAGAACGGAACCGCTTACTTCGTTTAAGGTTGCAAAAACTATTGCTTTTGAATTCCATTTCGAGAAACTGAAATTTTATTGTACTTTTGTTTTATTGAACCTCTTTATCGTATTTATCTTTGTTTCATACTTTTTGAAAACATCGATATATCGTTCATAAACATCTATGTTCTCTTACTGAAAACATCGATGTTACTTCATCGATATTTTTATGAACGGTGTTGCATCTCTACACGATTTTCTAAGTCTAGTTGAATCTACTCATAATGCATCCAATCAATCTTGTGTTATTTGGCTCTATATTTCGTAATATTGGTGGTTTTTTACGTAATATAGTTTGGTTATTGTGCGCAAGTGAAGTGGATGGGAAATTACTACGGAGCTTGAAATCTCAGATGCCACAAAAACTCTGGAAAGTTCTAACAAAGGGCCCACCATCTTGTTGGAACATTGAAATGATCGCCAGAAACTAGTAATGTCATCACATACTCGACAATGGCAGTAATAATCTAGGAGATGAGTTGCTAAATTTAAAAAAAACTAACCGAATTTTTGACTTTAACTTAGATTGGTGTAACTCGCCTAAATATATATGTATTAATTGGAAGGTTATGGTTGGAGATTCTTATTCAGTGCATGTTATTATGTTTATGCTATATAGTTTTTAAGATTTAACCACAACTCACCTGGTGTTAAATGACGATGTGATATAAGATGATGAACCCGCTAAACTCAGAGACGGACTGAGGCCTCCGATCGAGAAGTCGGCCTCTTAGAGACCGAACTTATTAGCCTCCGCGGTTTTATATCCAGCATCTGTCCTCGTCTCGTAGACGATTACGATGCGTACGCTGCGAAGCGTCGCATCGAGTTCCCTCACTCTTCCAAGCCCGCTCCCTCGATCTATGCCAAGATCGAGGCAAGCAAAGTCCGGATCAAAGGGAGCTGTTTAAAACTAAACAAAATAGGAAAACAACGCAAATAAGTACCTGAGCGAGACAGGGGAAAAATAACATAAGACTACTTAAATAAACAAACAATAAAAAGTAAATAAATTTAAAAATAAATCACTGAAGAATTAAAGAAATACGTAAATAAATAGATAAATAAATGAGTAAATAAATAAATATACCAAGAAATAGATAAAGCAATAAATAAATACAAAGGAAAGGTCTCACTCAGTTCCAGGAAAAAGTACGCAGGTGTGGAACGCAGGTGTGCAGCGCACCTGTGCAGCGCAGGTGTGCCGGATCGAAACAACACAATAACTGACGTCACTAAATCACGAGTATTAAAATCGAACTTAGCACGCACAGCAAAACGGACAACCGCTCGAGTCGACGGTCCGATGGGAACTCATATTTATAATTATTTGGTATTACAATGTAAACAAGCATTTGCTTGAAATGTCATTTTAATGAAATACATCTAGAAATAGAAAAGAATTTAACGTTTTTTTTATTTTATTTCATACGTCTTAATGAATAACAATAACAATAGTATATGTGGTAGAGCCATATTGAAGCTAATACTGGTTTCAGCATGAATGGGTCGGCTCGCCCGGGGTACCCTAGTAGCACCCTATCACAGCAAACCAACGTGAAGTTACATTGCTTGCATTGTTGCGTTTCCTGCGGTCAGCGATAGCGCCGGAGGCCCCCTTCTCCCTCCCCTCCCCTTTCTTACCCTCCCCCCAAACACAGGCTGGCAACGCCCTTGCGACTCACCTGGTGTTACAAGTGTCTATGGACAGTGGTGATCAATTACCAACAGGTGATCCGCCTGTTCCATTGCCTCCTGTTATATAAAAAAAAACCATTATAGAAATACTTTGTTATCTGTCTTACTTTTTCTCGAAAGCGGTACATTGAAATCCACTTTTAATACTATTTATCTACAATTGATATCTAGTAATTTAACATATTTCAACTGAGAGGGTACTAAAAGTACCCCTCACTGATCCATTATCAAAAGACATTTGGCAGGGACATATAGTCTTTGAAATTTGACACAAACAAAGGTCTTTCAATACAGATTATAAAATAAATTATACAACAACATATTTCAAATTTCGTCTGGCATGAATACCAAACAAAAGATTTGTTGTTAATGAAATACTGTTCCCGCTAAATAATAGTTTGTCATTTCAATACATTTAAGTATCTCGATTTTTAATATCATTAGATGTCTGGCACTGTCACACGAAGGTATTGTTGATGTGAGAATAATATACAAATAACTTTATTTAGAAGTTTAATAGTACCTACACCTTAAGACGCTCACCGCTTTTTAAACATTTTAGTTTGAAACATTGCGAATAACCAAGTATATTATCTACGAATACACCCACTTTGCAAATAATAGTTATGATTTCACAAAATCGCTTGTTATGTTTTCATATTATTAATAAATATAAACAATACTAGCGACCCATCCCGATTTTGCACGAGTACAGTGTACTTATGTGGCGTCATAAGATCTAAATTATTTAGATCCTTTTTTGCGCTTTGGTATTTACAATTCATGAAATCAAAGACTCTTCATAAATCCCGTCACACGGCTTTTTTGTTACGTGTAATATTATTTCTGTGACAGCTTCTAAGACCCTCATTGAACTGATTCGCTCTAAAGAACAATTTAGATCTGCATTAAATACCGAACGTAACTAACACATTTAATAGGATCAATATTATATTGGTGAAAATAATGACGCAAGTATAATCCGCGTCAAATTTCTTAACCGCTCTGAAGTAGATGCGCAGAACACAAATTAAGGTATCAGAGGGACGCAGATGAGGTAAAAGAGGGGCAGGCACGCTCGTACGCGTACCTCGCCTCCTATTGCACTCACATTGACACGTGTTCTGTCTTTACTAGTTGCAGTACAGTCGCATTCAGAATAGTGTTGTTATTATTAATTACATGTTATTGCTATTTTCGTTTTCTTGTATATTTGTTATTATGAGAAGACCCATCCACTTCGAAAAAAGGTGTTTCTATGAAAGGCCTTGTTTATTACAAATTATTTATCTATTATAAATATATTTTATTCACCATAACGGTATTGTAACACACATAATAATACCTGCACAATAAATGCTATAATGTATATCCCGCAGATAAAAACAAATACTGTATAAGGGGGATCATCCAATTAAACTCACCAGCCAGGTGATTCAAATGATATTTGAAATTAATTAATTCATTGAAATGTTATTTGGATTTAATTATAACTGACAAATACATGATGTGGCGAACTGTTAATATTTTAGCTTTGTCTATTACTTGATTATTCAGCTCGTCAATTTCTAGTTTTTATTATTATTTTATTACCCCAGTAATTATTTAATTTTTATTGTCTGTTCATTTTTATCTCTAATTCTTTTCAAATATTCTATATTTCTGTATATCTCGTATGTATGTATATGTCTGCTCAATTCATATAAACAGGTTTTCGTAAACTAGCTGTCAAACCGTTTATAAGACGACACAATCGGAATCAATTTTTCATTTCACATACACAATCTTCTGAAAGTAGTAACATGGTCGTTATACTGCTACATTCTTATTACTTAATGTAATAGGTAAATATCTACCTGAATCATAATTCATTAAAGCCTGATAAACTGTACGTATAATATCGAGACAACGTAAAGATTAATAAACGTAAAAGTCAAATTCCTATAAACATATTTTGAATTTGTTTTGCATTAACCCCTTGACTGTACTATGCGCAAAACCAAACTTAAAGCTATATTCAGAGCGGTCAAAATATTTGACACGGACTATAACTTATTCTTCTACTTAGAAGGTAGATATGTACGAGTATGGACTTTTTTATAACATATAATACCTTAATACATCATTTTGACGTATCCCATAATGTTTTGCTAGCGTCTGCAATGTAATATAGCCTACAAAATATTTTTTACAACCTGATACAATACATTGACTTTTGTCTACTTAATAATATAATATAACATTGTACAACATATAGTGGAAACTGTATCAAAATCCGTTACGTCGCCTAGAAAAACTAAGGGTACATACACTACACACAGACAAACACAAAAAGCGACTTTTTTTTATGTAATAGGTGGCAAATGACCAGGTGGGTCACCTGATGTTAGGTGATCACCACCGTCCATAGACACCAACAACACCAGAGGAGTCGCAAGTGCGATTGCCACCCTTTGGGAGGAAGGGTTAGGGGAGAGAGTGGGAGAGGAGCGAGGAGAGGGGAGGGGAAGTGGTCCTCCGGCGCTCTCACTGACCGAACGAAACGCAACAATGCAAGCACTGTTACTTCACGTCGGTGTTCTATGAGAGGGTGGTACTACCCCGGAAGAGCGGACCCATTCATGCTGAAACCAGTAATAGTTTCAGCGTGGCTCTACCACCTTAACAACTTTATATTAGTTATTGATGATTAATTAAGGATAAATTATTATATTATATACGTAACACAAAAACAAAGTATTCTATACATGAAAGTTACGTGTGTAAATTGATGTGTGCCTACCGATAAGCAGTTAACTTCTTCATCGTTACTCAGACATGTTTCTTAATTCAATCTCATAGTTCCATACTTCTAGTAATTGCCATTAATTTGAATAGGATGCGAAACAACTATATAGTTTTTCTTACAATTGAACAGAGCTTTCATGATTTAATTAATGATCCACCTACTTCTATAGAAATTCTCAGTATCCAGTTGTTCCTCTCCTTGTAGAGAAGGTAAAGTATTAGATTAGTTATCGTGCGTAGGTTATATCTTAACGAAGATGACATTTAAACCATAAGAAACATTGTTTCTTTAAAAGTACATAAGGACGGACTAGCTCTTTATGTATTTCTTTAGTTTATCTACATATCTGGGGACACGACAGTTCCCCCGCCAAGTCGAGCAAAAAAGCGGCACGGCCGTATTATCCTTTACTCGAAGCAATTCAGGCCATTTTCGACCCCCTATAACTTCGTTGTGGATAAAACTAGAGGCCAGGGATTGTATAAACACGGTATAATTCAAATTTCATTAAATTTGAACCAGTAGTTTAAGAATTGTTGACTGACGGATCATCTAAATTTTAAGGTATTTCTAACAGACATAGAAGCTTCAAATTTAGAATACGATTAGTATTTAGTGTATAAATCAAGGAAAAACTAACATCTTTTCTAATTTCGGTTCAGTTTTCTAGATACATAAACTGCATAAATAACTTTGTAATCGCATATAAATGTATAGGATTACAAAGTTACATTTGCATTTAATGAATCAGTGTATCTGTATATATAATATAATGAAATAATAGGTGTAGTTAATTTTTTGTATTTAAAAAGTAAAAGGTAATGCAAAAGGAAAAAGTAGGACTATCTACAAAAAGAAATGAGATGCCATCAAAAACTTGTAAAAAAACCAAGTCTCGCAACTGAATTCTTCAACCGTAATACGTGTAATACCAAGTCTGTTACTTTATTAAGTCCCTACTTAAGGAACGTTCTGTCTTAAGCTATTACCTAATTAGATAATCTAACAACATCTTATAGTGACCATATCAATATTAAAAATCTTTTATGTTTTAAATATAAAGTGTCTAAAGAATAAAACTCAAAAACTAGTAATCGAAATCAATCTAGTAGCTTTTGGGTGATGCGCGGACAACGGTAGACTTCTAACATTTGATGTATATACGATTGTAAAAATACAAAACAAGAAAGGAAATAACATAATAAGAAAATCTCACGTAACACTATTATATAAACAACAATAGAATTGAGTATAATGATCAGGTATAAGAAAGTATTATAATGGCAGTTGCCATAATTGCCTTTGCACGTCGCGTCACCAAGTTAGAAAAAAGACAATATGCAACGTTCGTTGCAGCCGCATATTTATTTATTAACTAGCTGTACCCGCAGCTCCGCACGCGTTTTTTAAAATTGTATTAAAGAATTATAGAATTGTGAGACTATGTACAATTACAGAAACGCTCTTTAAAGACAATTGTAAGTACGACGCGCACGCCACTAAAAGTAACATGTAACGTGTACATTAGATATATAAATACAAAGAGCGTGCCAAATGAGGTTTGTCATCAGCATAATATTTCAAACCATAACCAACCATATAACTACCTCAGTGCTCACTTACACTGTATAAGGAACTATTGAAACAATAACTAAAAATATTATTATAAAGATTTATATTTACATTACATTTAATATACATTGCCATTATTACAATTAAGATTTAGTGACTATACAAAAAATAAACGCTTGTCTGTTCCGCAACAAATTGTATTATGGAACTCTTTACGTAATACTCTTATTAGGAAGACCTCTATATCATTAATGTTATTAATAATTATAATGTCGAATTGTAAACAATAAGCCGATAATTATTTCTGTCATTAAAAATAAAGAATAAGTTGAAACCTTGCTAAATTTCATGCAGACAAAGTCGCGGGTAACAGCTAGCCTAAAATAGAATAACCACAATTACTTTTTATTAGGTTCGTTATCTACCATTGAAAGTCCCGTGAAAATCGATGTAACCGTTTTGGTGATAGCACAGCGGGCGAAGCCACGGTTAACAGCTAGTATAAACTAAAATTGCTTAAATTACTTTTTATAAGATCAGCTATCTGCCAGTGAAAGTGATCTGAAGATCGATCGAATCGTTTTGAAGATAGCATGGCAGACGAAGCCGCGGTTAACAGATAGTCTAATTTAAAGTAGCCTAAGTAACGCGCTGTAATTTTCTCTATCTGCCAGTGAAATTCCCGACAAAATACGCCATGGTAGGTGGTAAACCCACGCTTAAGTTATTACTGGTTTCAACATGAATGGCTTACCCGGGGTACTACTAAACCGACCCACAGAATACCGACGTGAAGTAACAGTGCTTGCATTGTTGCGTTTCGTTCAATCAGTGAAAGCGCCGGAGGCCGACCTCCCCTTTCCTTCTCTCTCCCCTCCCCACTCCTTCGCCGCCTACCCCCAACATAGGCTGGCAACGCACTTGCGATTCCCGTGATATTCCTAGTGGCTATGGACGTCGGTGATCTCTTAATATTAGGTGACCCACCTATTCGTTTGAAAATACACATCATCATCATCTATATCTATACATATAATAAAAATGTAACTGACCGCTGTCTGTACATTAGGTATATATGAGAAAAACTATTATTAGGGGTCTTTATAAATGCAATAGAACCCAAAACAATGATTTTTAGAATTTTTGTCTGTTTGTCTGTTTATCTGTTTGTCTGTTTGTCTGTGCGTTTGTGCACGCTAATCTCAGAAACGCCTTATCCGATTTAGATGTGGTTTTCACTGATATATCGTGGTAAGCTTTACTTAACATTTAGTGTTTGTTTCATGTCAATCGGTTCGTAAATAAAAAAGTTATGCCAATTTAAAGAATCACGTCGAACATTTGTTAAACTATCTATCTACTGTTCTTTCTCTTTTCAGTAGCATTGACTGCAACTTTACTAAATTTCATTATAATAATAATGGTCTATATAAAATTATGATTACATAATAATAATAAATATACTAAAAATCATTGTTTTGGGTTCTATTGCATTTATAAATACCCCTAATAATAGTTTTTCTCATATATACTTAATGTACAGACAGCGGTCAGTTACATTTTTATTATATGTATAGATGAAACTGTCAAAAGAGATATTATAAACTGGTAAGAACATATTGATCGATGTATAGGAAGTAGTCCGGTGAAGCTGTTAAGACCTTGCTAGGCAAATAGCGTTGTCAATTCGAAAAAAAAAGATCGATGTACTTCATAAGTCATTTTTGTTTTAACGTTATGACCTTCATAACATTTGAGGATAGAAGATACCACGAACTCCAATGGAATTAATTGTGAGTAATCATTTAGTTTCGGCTTCTATAATGTTGTTATTCTTACTTATATTACGTGGCAGACCTCGTCTGTCTGTTCGCAATAAACTCAAAAACTACTGAATGCATTTTCATGCAGGTTTCATCAGTAGATAAAGTAATTCATTTGTTATCAGGGCGGGATATCGTCCGCCGGGTCCGCTAGTATATTATAAATGCGAAAATGAGTTTGTGTGTTTGTCTGTTACGCCTTCACGTCTTAACTGCTCAACCGATCATCATGAAATTTAACACTGACGTGGTCATGGTATAAAAGGTGATATCATTGACACACAAAAACCCAAGACGCAGTCTCGAATGAAAGTAACGCTCAAAACCGGCCGCAAATACTTACCAATATACATACGTGATTATACGAGTATGTAGTTATGCGATAAACTTATGATTTTGCAAATTCAATCTTGCCTGTTTAATTTAAAGTTGTTTTTACAAGGACGCAAGCGAAGCGAGGGTATTATTGAAATGACTGCTTAATCCAAAATTATGCACTCATTTTAATGTGCCGTCTGTGAGACGTTAAGTGTGCATCTTGGATTTTTGTATATCAATGGCGGATAAAGAGAACTTTTCATCCAGAAAAAATATACTCTTCCCGAAGAATAAATTAAATCTACATTAATGCGAACGAAGCCGCGAGCAAAAGATAATTAGTAAATATATAAGCAATTGAGAAAATGCATTATACAAATTTTACGAAATTACTTACGTAACTCTTTTAAATTAGCCAAGGAAATGTATCTTTCCACGTAATTTAATTTACGTAACCATTTGACCCTTATTAGATTTCAAATAATTTATTCAGTGGATACTCTTACAAACATCTTAATTAGGAAACCCGAGTTGTGAACATAATAAAGAGCCAGATTAAAACGAAGATCATTAAATATTTTTCTCTTAAATACCAGATAATAAGGCTTTAGGCATGATAATATCCATGAGACCTAATTAGGGCTTAATCCGTCCTAAACAATTTCAAGATTAGTAAGTGAATTTGTATATTTATTACATTATATACATTAGATTGTGCAATACTAACTAATATTATAAATGTGAAAAGGTGAGCTTATTTCTTTGTGTTTTACGCTTTCACGTTGTAAGTACTTAACCGATTAGCATGAAATTTTGCATACACATTGTCAGGGGTGTACAAAAGACTTTCATCGGGTAATTTCATTAAAAAAATGTATTTTATCCCGAAAGAGAGATCAAGGTTATGTCAACGTAAGTTAAATGCAGGTGGGAGGACACAACTAGTGTCCGACTGGATCGTTACCACCATACACTTGGTGTAACACCCGCCATAGTGGCACGCCATGGCGTGACACGTTTCGGGATCAGCCTGTGTATACTTTTTTTCACTAAAACTTTCTTTTTAAACGTTATTAAAAACATGAATTTATCACTGCCAGACAATTTAGTTATTGACAATAATGTGCCTGATGATATTCTTTATAAATAAAATAATTCATTTCAAACCATTTTATTTTTTCCCTTGCAAAGAACATATTTCATTTTATTAACCAGGCGCTTCCACAATTATGGCTATCTTTATTATACAGCCATTTATATTAACCATTATGATGTTAAGATTTCACCGTAAACAATGGAAAACTACGATAAACGTTAACATATAACTTGGGACTAACGCGATCTTGAATACATGCGTCTTTAACAGGAGCTGCCACAATTATCGCTGTAAGGGTGTAAGGGGTGTCGAATAACATCATAAGACTTCAGACACCCAAGCAAATCTCACCTGCACTTGGTGCACCCTTTTTTTTACTAAAACCCCATGGTACCTTCTTACACCTTTTGGCCGGAGGAGCAAGGACTGTCTAATCGACAATACATCTGCTCCTCCAACAGGTGTTGGCCCCTCCTAAGGGACCCAAACTGCGGCCTGAGGGGTCAAGATTGTGTTATGAAATGGGTGTTACTCCCCCTAACGAACTGTGGGAGTCGCATCAGCATAATGCACCTCCACCACGAAAAAGCCATAGTGATTCGCTTCTGCGGGTTGCGTTTCGGGATCAGCCCATGCATATCCAGCTTTTCGCAGGCTGGCATGACAACGGCGATCGGTGAAGGATATATTCTCTCTTGGTAGTTGCTATTGTTTTTGGATTGTACTGTGCGTGATGGTAACATCAGGCATAGGGCAGTCATTTTGCCGTGCTACAAAAAAAAAATCTTTGTCATACAGCCTGTGTTGCGCTAAACTATAGCTATAGCTAAGTTATTCTATACATATTATTTTTAATTTACCCTTTTTATGTTTAAATAAAATAATATTAATATTACAACTATCTTAACATGGTTTGAACATACTTTTTTTATTTACAAAAAATAACATCGGATACATTATTGTTAGTAATAAAAATGTCTGTCAATAATATTTTTTGGTAGCATTTCAAAGTTAGTGAAAACAAAACATTCTAAAAAGTTTTAAAAGTATATATTTTTGCTTGTAAAAGTGCGATATGCACTAAGAAACGCAAAGTTTACCGGCAGCCAGGTAGTCCGCACGTTGTTCGGAAGAACATAAAAATATATAAAAAACTTGCTTATTAAAATTGGCTCTAAAAACCGTTGCTAACTCTTAGACGAATAGTGACAGTTGACGCGTCGTGCTCATCTCTTTTTAATATTTATATTTTTCTTCAATACTCCATTGAGTGTGAAAAGTTTTAATATAAGTTGAAAATAGTTATGATATCATTCAGTGTTTAATTTATCATTATTTATTTTATGAATATATTTTATCGTTTAATTTACAATTTAACTGTATCAAATTGATATTTTAAAATGTAAACTATGCTGACTGTATAGTAAACGTCTACAAAAAAGGGAAAGGAGCTTCGTTCCAACTGGGGGTCTATAGACCTCTAAAGCTTTTTTTTACATTACCGCCAATATATGTAGGTTAGTTTTTATTTTCATTGAACCCGGTAGATAATGCTAGGAAAACGTTTTTAAAAGATTTCTCAAATACCATCTGGGTATATGTTTGAGTGAGTCCCTTGATAGTTTGGATTCACAATTGGAAACCGTAGGTGTGGCTACAGATGGGTTTATAAAAAAAAATTGCATTTAAAAATACAATTGAAACCAGTGATAACCGATTTGGTGCAGACGAAGTTGCACGGGTCAGCTAGTAAATTAATAAGTTTGACCAAACTAGGCAATATTAGTAAATTAATTCTAAGGTTTGTATATCAAAGAAAAAATATTAGCCTGTAGCCAATCGAAGGATTAAAGATCAGACGAAAAGGAAAACATGGTACTCTCGACTTTGAATTACACATAATAAGTTTGTAACAAATGAGCTTCAATTGAATTATCTTTTAAACTTTTCACTTTTAAAAGTAGGTAAGAAGTTTGTTGGTGTTGCTTAATTTCACTGCTCTAGATATCGTATAGCTTGTGGCTTATATAAACAAGTTTTAGCGGACACATGTTATATTAGTTCAAAAAATGTACAACGTTCGTTATGACATTTTAATAGGCCTGTATTAGAAGGTATTTTTATGCCGGTTTGTTCTAGATATAATATAAACACAGTTTGTAATATTTATTACGTTTCTAAAATTATATCATGTGTTGAATGTTTAAATGGTGACACCGTTCAATCGTGTGGTAGTCCATGGTCATATTTAACATATAAAATAATAATATAATACGAAACAAATACTAATAAACAACAAAGAGAACCTTAGTTTTTAGTTTAGTTAGCTTGTTCTAAAACTTTTAAAAGTATGGGAACGATACTTTGAAACGTAAAAAATCACACCTAGGTTCACTGCACATGATTAAAGGGACGCAAGGTTAATCATTACGTAACTGCTTATTGTCGAAATACCGCATGATCGAATAATGGGAAGTGGAGTGCGGGCCGAGGTGCGGGGTGTGGTCCGGAGTGCGCAGCACGGCGTGATTCACCGCCTTCGTAATTATTACACCAGTTCGTTTTTGCGTAAATCACCTTATGTTGAGTGTATATCAGTTTTGCGTTTCTCGAGATAATTAGGTCAAATATTGAGCACCTATTTTATTGATTTAGAACGATAAGCAAGTAATGAGAAATCTGTGAAAATATTGCAACTCTTTAACCAGTCATGATGTATATGTAATAATTTTAATTATTAGCTATTTTAAACGCTAGAAAGAATGATTTTTTTATTACAAAATTTTTGAAAATTTGTGTGGTCACCCAGATATAGATTTAAAAACTTGCTGTGTTACTATTTTCTTAAATTTAATTACAGTATGTTTCACAAAAATACCTTTACAGTATTTTTTGCGTTTTATACCTAGATACACTATTGTAATCGATCCATCATATCTAGAATGTAGAGAACTTAGATTTTTTATATTCATACAAAAATACTTTGAATCAATTCATGAGGCAAAGCGTAGGCCAGGATTTTTAATAGTATCGTAAATTTTCCCGACTAACGAGTAGAGAAAGATGTGTAGGACGTGTCTTTTTATAAAACGGTAGTAACGCGGTAGTGGCGGCTAAAAAACCCCAAAATATTTGTTCAATGCTTTTTGGCCAGGGTCGAGAAATTGACAATCGACGTAGCAGGCGTAGAACCCATATAAGAGGCATCGTTCTATCGTCTAAGGCTCAACACAGATTATCTCGGATGTACAGGTGAAGGGCATGTGTCAAACACCTACGCGATTCGTCCCAGACATGTGCGTTCACTGCAGAGGTAACAACATATTAGTCCACTCCTCCATCCTCCATCCTCCTATATCCATCCTGCGGCAACCGGAAAGGACGTGTATGATTTTACTCCAGCTTGTAGCAACCACTTCTTTTAGTTGTAGCCAAATAAACTTTATAGAGCTAATAAGAAAAAAAAAATAGTATTTCACATATCTTTTAACTACAATCAAACCGCATTATTATTAACGAATATTTCCGTTGAGCATTGAACATTAAGTTGTACAGCACATTCGAAATTTTCCAAATACCTAATCGAATTGTACAGAAACTTTGACGTATTTTTTTTCTTGGTTCTGTAAAATATTTGAAACAGCACTAATGCATTATAAAATTTCATTGAATACATAAGTGTAACTATTTATATCTATACTAATATTATAAAGGGTTTGTTTATTTGGTTGAACGCGCTAATCTCAGGAACACCCGGTCTGATTAGAAAAATTCTTTCAGTGTTAGATAGCTCATTTATCGAGGAAGGCTATATATCACGCTAAGACTAATAAGAGCGGAGCACCAACGAACAATGATTAAAAATCGTTTTTTTTTTTGTCGTTTTAAGAGCCGCTGCGTGTTGTTGTTAGCCCAAAGTAAATATTTCACGTGGTTCGGGCGGAAGCTAGTATTTAAAACAAAGATTCTATAACATTACGTTTAGTTTTTAAATTATACTAAAATTGTATAAATACGTTATTTTTATCTTGAATAATAATATTTCAATGATTTTGCCTTTCTTGTGATTTAAATGATATCAATTACTATGAAATAAATTATCCACTTAGGTAAACATAGACTACATGTTTACTGAATACGCTAACGGGTAGCAACTACTAGCATAATTGATTTCAACTATAAAAAAGGTAAGTTATTTTTCAAGTAGATAAGCGATGAATTACTGCACTACCATAGGATTATTAACGACCCGCTTGTATTTGTTAGGAAAACAGATTTACTACGTTCTCAAAGAGGAAGAATAATAAATCCGATTTATAGCCGTCAGTTCCTACCTTAAACTCTCAACGTATTAAGAATATTCTTATAGATATTTCAAATGCTTTTTATCTATGCGTATGTATATTAATTATAGAAATGAAAACTTATGAAATTATAAGCTTTTTCATTTATTTTCAATTCTTAAATCTTTATCGTGTTTCGTTTTTCGAACTAATAACTATTTAATAATGCATAAAATATTCAGACACTATTTAAAATAATAATCTGCGACAGATTCTATAAATAAAAATATCCCTTCCTGCCAGAAACTACTCACATCTTCGAAAAAACAATGCATTGTCCAATAATCAATTCAAGTTTCACTACTCGAAAATTCTCGAAAGTTTTCATTATTTGTAGCATTTATACTGAACGTTAATATGACATAATTCGATATTTGAAAGAACTTATAAGTGTAATCAGCTAGACAAAAACGGTTATTTGGCATTTGAGATGTCGAGATATATGTATAAATGAAAACTAAAACAAATAAACTAAACGTACCTGCGATTCCACTCGCCCGAATTACAAAATTATTGTCAAAGTTTTTTAACATTACTTTGTTTATTCTATATCCAAATATAAATAGCAGAGCCGTTTAGTTAATATTTGGTTATTAGGTATTTATAAATAAATATTTGTTAACAAAGATCCTGATTACATACTGTAACAATATAAGATATTTTAACTGTGATAACAAAGATATATAGTCCGATAGAGACTAATATGTTGTGTTTAACATATAAAGTACGAAATAGGTCACCGCAATATTTATTTAAATGGAATGAGAGAACGACCTAAAAACAGCTAAATATACCAAAAATGTGATATTACTTATTATTATTTATTATATTTCTATATATTCACATAATCACTTATTCTGACTGAGACTGGCTGGTTCATTGACGTAAAGTTTAACCGGGGCTACAAAATTTAGATTTTAGCAGTTGATGATGATACCTTTTTTTTCGAACTGCCTACGCTATTGACCTTTGACCAAGCAAGGTCTTAACAGCATCACCGGACTACTTATGATGATACCTTTTTGTGATATAAACATCCAGTAAGAAGGAGTTTTGGAAATTTTAACCCTAAGAGAATGATTAAGAGTTGAAAGTTCATATACGAAGATCGCCACTTTTGAAGGAAAAAGAAAGAAATTCAATATTAAAGCATCTTATAGGTATATAGGTTACGAAAAATATGAATAAGTTTATATCTAAGTTCCAAAGATGGCGTTCTGAACCTGCAGGCCAGACCTCCTTTTCGACCTTCCTTCTTTTTAGCTGTTTTTGACTGCTCAAACTACGAGCCTTATCTTAATATACATATATCCACGCGAGCAAAGCCGCGGACAACAGTTTGCAGTAAATTATATTAAAGACAATTGTACCCTATAGAATGACATCAAATATACAAGAGAAGAAAACCTAATAGCCACAATGTGTCGATTCAAGGTGTTGTGCTGTGGAGTAATATTTACAGTGATATTTTTAATAAGTCACAGTATGTTGGACCCTGTTTCCATCTACCGAAATGGTAATGGTAAAATGGTATTCGTGTACCGTCAGAAATATTAAGTTCTACCTTCTATTGAGAAGCAAAGCTATAAAAGACGCAGTGCAAAGGGAGCGGGTGTCGACTGAGTCTATAAGCGCTCGCCAAAAGCAGCCCGGAGAAGCTGTAAAGGCTGTGAGGCCAACAAGGGATAGTCATAAAAAGGAAAGGAGTAAGTATCATTCTCACGTTGACATCTCTAAAGATAATATAGATAATAGAATATTCAGTTATGTATAACTGTATCTGCTGTTTAAGGGTAAACGCTTTTATTATTGATATTACATCGGTCGTGAGTAACTGATCGATTGGATGATAAAGAGGACGTCATCCATGATTGACGTCATACTTTAATAACTGTCCCCTCAACATTGCCCCGACAAGACCTTTTCGCTTTGTGAAGCAAGTTTCTTTGAAGGAAAACATAATTATAAAACCATTTTTTAAGATGGTAGATTACTTTTTAAAGTCACCTGGTACCTACCACCCTTAAATTGTAACGTCAAGCTCTGGTGTGTATGTTCCGACAACTCCATTTGAGAGCTAGCTCATCTTCGTTTAGAAGGCAGCTTCTTCGGTCATAACACTTAAAATCAATTCAAATTGTGATATACTAACACTAAACTTAAGAATTTAAAACAAAACGTTGTATGCTACTCATAATGCGAACTCATTATAGCTCCTTCGTAGTTCATTGTTATTCTTGAATTGAAATTTTAAGGGATTTACCTATTTTTGTAGTCCGGTGAAGCTGTAAAGACCTTGCCCGGTCAATAGCGTAGTCAGTTCGAGAAAAATTGATCTTAGGTTACCCTATATTCTACTAATAAGTTTATAAAATTAATTTTCCTAAAGCATTTAAACAGTTATTTTACACTGTAATAGAAGTTTTATCTACAAATGAAAGAACCTTTTGTCATTATTGTCGCATAGTCTCATATATCTAAACGTGAAATAACATAAGATCTTTCTAGACGAGTGCTATAATAGAAGTTGCAATTTCATCGAGACTTAGGTGAAAGTCGGAAACATTTTGCGAAGTTTGGTCGTGTAATGTCGTCATTGACACGACTCGTAAATATCTTCCGTAGTTACTGTCGCCGCTTTATTTTATTCAATAAATATATATTTGAGTCAAAGCGAATTTTTTTCGCTACAGTCTATTTATTACTCATACTGCGACTAAACGTTTATTTATAACCTTTTTTTTATATATCATAGGAGGCAAACGAGCAGGTTGCAACCTGTCACCTGATGCAACTCCCCTGGTCTTGCAAGTGTATATGGACGGTGGTGATCACTTAACATCAGGTGAACTGTTCGTTTGTCTCCTATGATATAAAACAAAAAGAAAACACGCCACAATGTAATTGAAGATTATATACAATATATAAAAAATTATATACAAGTAAACCGATTGGAAGATGAAACAAAAAGAATAAATCTTCAAGAACCACAGAGTATCACAGAGTAACCACAGAGTAAGGTGTGTTGGTAATTTTCTCCGTATCATTTAATTCGTTCCATTTTTACCTTTGGGTGCACGAATAAATTTATTTTGACTCAAATCGATATCTAATTAATCAAGGTCGTGACAATATTGGGGCATTAGTGTGACAAATATATTACAACCTGTCTGTCGATGTACTAAAGCAAAGCTCCCTAGAAAATTAGGCATACACATACTGCAGGTGACGGATTCGTACTAATCTGTCAATCACACACAACTCTATAGAGAGACGGGGCGCATCTTACTCTGAGTACACCTCTTTCATAATTCATCCGGGTTAGCCGACACCCAGACCCCGAAATGATCCCGGGGCAGGATTGACCTTGCCGAGGTTTAGCGACTAATGCGAAAGTGCTTCGTCAACTCACCTGTAGGTCAAGGGCATTGATAAATTTTAGTGAGCAATCTCCATGTAACCTTCCCACGCTCGCTGGCCAATTACAATAGTTAAAGTTTATTTAGGTAAAAAAACTATTCGCAATTTCGAAACAACGTAACACGATACAATGATCGAAATGTTATTGTATTTTGGGGAAAGATCGCACTCGGATTCGGTTACCGATCGGTTATTATTATGTTATCCCTGAGGTATAATTCAACCGATAAAAAGGTAAAATGATAGTCCATTATTACAAAATGCTTCAATCAGAAAACGATCTCGCTGTTGTGTTTTGTATAGGCAGTTGATAAATGCAGAGTGAAAATTATTTTGGTAGATCGGCGCCTGGCACCATTTCAATCGGACGGGCAGGCGTAGATATAGTTGTGTGTTGTGTCGTCTGTACGTTCACTCCGTTACTCCTCTATCCGACACACTTACTCAAAATAATATCATGATTGTGAAACGTCTACAAATGTATACAAATGTTTTTAGTATTCCGTAGTTAATCTAGATGAACGATTATATTACATCCTAGCTGTACCCTCGACTTCGTCTGTGTGAAATAGTTATTTTGGGTTAACTCTAAGACGCCTGCGAAAGCTCTCAAAAGGAAAAAATACAACCCCGATTTTGAAATATTCTTAATTGGTGCTCCGCTTCTATTGGTATTAGCGTGATATATAGCCTATAGCCTTCCTCGATAATGAGCTATCTAACTCTGAAAGAATATTTTAAATCGAATCAATAGTTCCTGAGATTAGCGCGTTGAACCAAACAAACAATTTATAATATTAGTATAGACAAGGAAATTCAATTGTTTAATAGTATATGAATAAACTAGATTTATGGACAGAACTGCAATTGACTGACAGAACCTTTCTACTAGTTCTTTATATTTCTCTTAAACTTACAGAGAGTATAATCCAATCTATGTAGCTTAATGTAATTGTCAATCGTATGTTACTAAAAACGTCGATCTATGTCTATGTCTGATCTATGAAAGTCTATGGGCCTAAGAATTATAGCGTTCTATTTAGTGAGTTTTGTAACCTATATGCATAGGTACTGTAATAAGATTTACTAAGAAAACCAAGCGGAGTAATATAAAAAAGTTACAATAACAAACATTGTAACGTGCGGTTGTGTAAAAACAAAGGGTAACGTTCGATATCTCTAAAATTTTTAGTGATCCGAACGACTACCGATGTCCAGGTTTATGTTTTATAGTTGTTTTATAGCCGGAGTTGAAGAAAATAGTTTTTTTTTTGTCAATTTTAATAATAAATCATATTAATTACAGACGAACAGACGCATAAATGTCATCGAACACATGTCATCTTGATTTATTTTTGAGGGAGGTAAACGAAATCCATTTATTTTTAGATTTGAACTTTCAGTAGGCCAGTAGCCAGAATAATTTATTCTGATTATTTGTTAAAATAACTTTGCTTGAAAAAAACCGACAAATAGACTTTTTTTCCGTGGTATACTAGTGGGTCAACTTACGCACTTAAATAATTTTGAACAAAAAATATTTTTTGTGATTTACAATCTCGGCATCTATCTATTGAATACTGAATTTATGCTTTGACCAGTTTGTTAGGTAAATAAATAAATATAAAATAATTCATGTCTAAATTACCAGCTATAAAAGATAGAGTTCATATCAATATATTCGTAAAATGATAACAATATAAAGAAGAATATGGGAATCACAGATATAACCATATTAGATTCCATTATAGAATTAATTACTATACAATAGTAAATTGCTTGTAAAATCTATTCTTAAAAATAAACAAACAATCTACATTGTATACATCAACAAATGTTTCTGAAACAAAGAGTTTTTATCCAAAGGTTAATTGTACAAAGGAAAAAGATAATAAAGGGCAGCATCTCCTACGTTAAATTTTAATCAGCGATTCGATTCTTGTAATTATCAAGAAATCGTTATCTCCGCTATATTTACAATGTATTATTCTAACCTTTATAGATCAGATATAATAAAATATATTTGAGATACTATACTATATATCGAAGTAATCGCAAAGACGCATGGTTAAAAGAATGACATCATCCATAATGAAGCCATTTGTTCAATCGATGGTTAGTAAAAAAACCGAATACTTAAACACAACTCAACGTTGCATATAGTTACACAATCTTCAAATATATATATATCTATATTTGAACGATCTGACAATCCAAGTGAGAGCGTACTGTAAGTGCGGAGCGTTTAAAATGGTAATAGCAGAAATGGCGATCGCAAAGGTGCTAAAGTCGCTGGACCTCGGCTTTGGGTGTTTCACGCAACATTGCGTATTGAGCTAAACTATCCGTGCGAGCTAAACTCACCATACATTTAAAAGTTGGTGAGGCACATATGGTTACCTTTTTATGTACTGCACAAACACGTACAGGTATTTCGAATCTGGCAAGTTTGGCTAAGTATAGATAAAAAAGAAAGAACCTATGTATTTACTGTGTGTGTGCATGTGTATGTTAACTAGTAAAAGGAGTGGCACATCACGCTTGTACCGTGCTCGAGGGGTCTAGTCCTGGAGACAAGTAATAACAAACGTATGCAAAGCGGTGACCACAAATATTTTAATTTTTTTTTTTTTTCTCGAACTGACTACGCTATTGACCCGGCAGGGTCTTCACAGCTTCACCGGACTACGCAACAAATATTTTAATGTGACATAGTTCATACAGGTATAACAAATCTTGGACCTTCATTAAATCATTCTATATATCTAAATAGCTGCGTCATTTATTATCTTAATACATTTCATATACAGACGGAAAATATAAGCAAAAGACCGATTGCCCTACATATTCACGGTAAGTTTATAGTCCGGTGAAGCTGTTAAAGCCTTACTAGACCAATAACGTAGGCAGTTTGAAAAAAAAAATTCACGGTAAGACATGAATGATATATTTTTAGGTAATGACCAAGTATCTAAGAAATAAAACAATAATAGAAATCTGTTCAATATTTTTAAGTGATTCGCGCACATCCATAGATTTCTAGCATTTTATTTATATAGACTATATTTTGATTTATATATAATTTTCACATTACAATCTGCATATTAAACTCGACTCGATCGGTGACGCGTTTCCAACTAAAAACGTCACTAACGGATGTGATTTTAAATGTAAAATGTTGTAAATTTAAAGTTTATTTATCATCACTATGAGAAGTCGACACATCTATTTTTAATTTTTGCTATACGTCCAACTATTGAAATAACTACTCGCATGCTTCAAAAATATCTAACATTAATTAAAATAAATATTGTAATTTTCAGATAGCTAATAAAGTCATACATACGGTCTTGCTTTTTTCTCGAACTGACTACGCTATTGACCTAGCAAGGTCTTAACAGCTTCACCGGACTACCGGACTACACATACGGTCTTGCTAATTGGCAATTAATAGACATTATTAACTAACTACTGCAGGCGGGGTGACATGCAATATTATGTACTCATTATTTATATAGTCTATAATGGTTTAGTAGGTAGCGTGTTCGGACACCACGGCAATGGACGTAGGTTCGAATCTTAGAAACTGTGTCGGAGCTTTGGGTGAAGGAAACCATCGTGATCAAACGGTAGCGTGGCAGGTCTTTTTTGGCTAGATACTACCCTCAAGTTAAAAATCTGATTTTAGTCTGTCATGTAGTGGGTATTATATTTTATTCATGATCTTGCTTTATTTGACTGCATATTTTGTAATACATGGAAAATAATACTACGAAGCATGAAGAATACCTATTGGTGGTGCTTCCTTCGATCGGAAATCACCTGTGATGCGAATCAATGCGAGGTCAGCGAGAGAGCTAGTAGCGAATGTTGTGATCACTCACCGGCTGGTTCGAGGTTCGATGCCGGTAGTCGGCGCCGACGAATTACGATGGTGCAAAATAGGTTATGGCGATACGAGGAGCGCGCGATTCCGACACACGCTGCCGGGAACGACCAACAAACAAAATGGTCCCACCCTCACTGACACAATGTTTCCTAATTGACTATTTACGCGGCCGCAACACCTATTTTATTCTGTCAACCGAGAGGATATATGGCAAATAAAAAACTCTCGAATAAATATTGCATCTTTCAATTAAAGAAGACTTTCAATTTTAAGAATTCGTACACTTTTTAATTACTTCATAAAGTCTTCTTACTTAATAATTAGAGTACCTAAATGGAAAAATGAAAAAAAGCTTAAATAATTATCTTAATTATTTCCACATCATTAAATTATAGGAATTCTTTTATTACCTTCCTATACGCGTATCTTTATAAGACGAGATATAATGCCGAAAAGTTTAAAAATGAAATATGATATTATTATAAGCCGATATTCTCGTTCTGCAAAATCTCCAATCTGACAGCGCTAAACATGTTTTTTCTATGAAGCGTCTCAAAAAATGCATTTACAAAAACCTTACAAGACCGTAGGATAGCTACGTATTGAAAATTGTATCATGAACATTCTTTACAATATATTGCAGGAGGTATTAAATTACTGATAAAACCTAAATCGGTGCATACGAGGAAATAAATGTTATTTTGAGCAGCTTGCTTATCTATTCATTTGTTAAAATATTAGCAGATACAAAATACATATTTGAGTTCGTGTTCGTACTAATTTGTATATGTATTTATTAATGTGTATGTATGTATTTATTATTTACTAGCTGATTCTCGCAACTTCGCGTGTGTCGTTCATTATCTCAATTATTTTGTTATATCTCAAAGAGATTAGGCAGCATTTTCAACGAAAGTTCTCAGACGGTTTGACTTTTTCCGATACTTTCAACATTTTTGGTTGAAATATTCAACCAATTTACAGAAAAATCGTCACAAATTATATATCTAAACCTTCCTCATGAATCTTCTATCTATATGAAAATCGCATGAAAAACCACTAAGTATATTTTGAGTTTATCGCGAACAGACAGACAGACGCGGGAGAGTACTTTATTTTATATTATGTACTGATTTATAAGCTTAGCTAGTTTAGCTCAGAAAGATTCGATTTGATGCATACAAGGCCACCACCCAAGCCGAGGTTCGGCCACTTTGGTACCCTTGAGGTTGTTGCCAGAAGGCTGAGCGCCATAACCGTTCGCCACATTTTTCCTTTGATGATGTGAAGGCCCATCAGACCAAAAGCGTATAGCCAGTTCGATAAAATAAATTAAATATTGTATGAAAATGATTATTTAAAATTTTAATAAATTGCATATTCAGTGTTAATTTACATGTTAGCTCTATATCTACATTTTTTTTTAATTTCATGCTTCTCTATATTTGTACTCGTATGAGTACAAATATGTAACCCGGTGTGTCCGGGTTATATACAAGCTTGTATTAGTTATTTACCAGGTAAATAATACGTTTATAATATTTCCGCTATTAGATAGTGAACTCCACGTCGCCCTTGGCAGGTTCGGTGGTGACTTCAATTCTTTGTTCAGAATAGTGTGCAAAAGTGTTACGTGTACAAAGATATGTTTCACAGATTTCCAAATATGATTCGAATAAAACCATATTTGAGATAAAAATTTACACGAGTTGGAGGGGTCTAGTTTGCAATTTTTGTGTTATTTTTTTTATTGACAAACAAAGCGTATTTGTTTTTTTTTATCAACAGGAGTTAATTAATGAAAAATAAAAGTATGACATCCCTATTCTTAACAAAATTCATTGCCTACCCTCAGTATATTTATATGAACGACTTTGAAGTTATACTTCTTTTGGCGCGTTGGAGAAAAATGATTACGATATAAACGATGAATAAACGAACGAATGAACGCGCGCACACCATTACGAAAAACCGGCACCCTGAAGTAATTACGATGCGCGCGCACATCGTCACGAAAAACGGACACCCTGAAGTTAGCTATAGCCAACATTTTGTTTCTTTGTATTACGCCAAAGAAGTATAACTTCTAACGCGTGTACATAAGTACACACACACTTTTTTTTATTCACAAGACAAATTTAGAGGTGAAAGTTTTTCTGTTTGATTCTGGTTTGATTGGTACATTAAGAATTGATAATTTTCAAAGGTCAACGCTTGGACTTAGTAATATTGTAAATTTTTTTTTTTTTTTATCGTAGCACGGCAAAGTGACTTTACTGTGCCTGATGGTGAGCACAGTATAATCTAAAAACAATGGCGACCACCGAGAGACACACTATCCCTCACCGGTCGCCGCTGTCATGCCGGCTTGCATAAATGTCTCTTCACGTTACGCTTGAAGGACCCCATATTATAGGAAGGAGGGAACACACTGGCCGGGAGATTGTTCCACAGCTTCACGGTACGGCAGAGATAAGAAGTTGCGAACTTTTGATAATTGATCGTGATTTCGATATGAACCGTCATACACACGTTTCGATGAGTTAAATATATTGCGTTCATTCAATGGTGTGTCCGGGTTATACTTGTGTTTAACCCGTAGCTTGTATTAGTTATTGACCAGGTAAATAATATATTCATAACATTCTGAGACAAAAGAATAAAATTATAAACATTTATAAAAATAAATTATTTTTATTGCCTAAATAATTAAGATTTAGTTAGCGAAAACTAAAAACAATCTCACACTAATTACTGAACATACACTTGCCATTTTTATTCAGAATAGACATTTTCAACCTGTTTCAAAAGAAGGGAGTTTTCATCTTGGTTGTATTTTTTTAAGGTTTGTTATTAACCAATAACTTCGTGATTTATTTCGATTTGAAAAAATATTTTTTTATTATAAAATGGACATTTTCAAGGTACGTATCTGACTATAGTTAAAGACGTTCTGGTTATTTTTACCGAAGTAGATTTTCTTTGCCGTCAGTTTTATTTTCTGTTGAAAGTTTCCTCTATGAATTTTATTTTCATATAATCATATTTTACAATTAGTGTATTCATTTCGTTAAAAATGCGCACTTATACAAACTTATTAGACAGAAACGTTTTGTGCAACATTTAAGATGACTTTAAACACAAAGGGTCAATAGTAATAAACAGCATTAAATTTTATTAACTCTGGAAAACCTTGATAAGCGTCCAAATGCTATTCGCATGAAACTTAAAAATACATTAACAATTTAATTGAATTCAAAGGAGCGTTTATTTATCTTAAATACCTTACCTTTGTTTATTATCTTAAATACCTTAATTCATAACATTTATATTCGATTAAAATATTCGTCTCGGGAACGTATTATAAATACATATCCGATTTTACGATACAGACGAAAATGTGATATATAATAAATAATAGTGCGCATGTGTTTAATTTTAGCTCTAGCATCCATGGGCGAATGCGCTGAGGCGTGCGGAAAGCGTTCCAGTAAGAACCAGCGGAAGGCTCGCAACGCTCGCGATACAGTTGCGCCCGCGCCGCGTTCCTTTCACGTTCCGCACATACAGTAACCGGCGACATATTCCTTATAACCGGATTTATGCACTAATAATGTACGTTTAACACGTAAATATTGTTTTTTTTATATTCATTTACACGTGATTTCAAATAATAAATCAAATTGTTAACGTATCGATGTATACAAAACGTGACTGTGAAATAGTAGTATAACATCTAAACTAAATATATATAATTCACAATGCTATTTTTATATCTTCCAGTGTATACATTTTCTTAGATATTATTGAGTTGTGAAATATATTTAAATTGATAATTATTAAATAAATTGTAATATGTTAATGCTCAGCGGAATTTTAGCCAGCTTACTGGTAAGTCGGCTGTCAGTAAGATATCAGGAAAGACTTGATTTCAATTCAGTGAAGAGGCTGTTTCAATAAATAAATCATAGTAAAGTTTAACCATTACTTTATGAGCAAATAACTTCACAAGTTATTAATTAATAAAAGCTGTCGATGAATCAATATTCACTTTTACAGTAAGATATATTACATTTTTTACAAATTTGATCTATATAAAATAAATCGATACAATTATTATTTCACATACGATAATATTTAATCACCACATAGTACAAAACAAAGTCGCTTTCTCTGTCCCTATATCCCTATGTATGCTTAAATCTTTAAAACTACGCAACGGATTTTGATGCGGTTTTTTTTAATAGATAGAGTGATTGAAGTGGAAGGTTTATATATATAATAACATCCATTAAGCAGTAGATAAATACAGTTATTTTTGAGGTTTCTAATGTGATGTCGTAAATAATTACATAACCGATTTGATGCAGACGAAGTTGCACGGGTCAGCTAGTATATAAATAATAAACTTTACCTCTGCTATTGAGAAATGTGGTTATATAATAAAAATATAAAAATGTATCCATTTATAACTCATAAGGAACTCTAAAAATTCTAATTACTTCAAGGAAAACATTAATAGTTTATTCATAACATGATAACTTATTAACTTGGTCGAAAATTGGAATGTCAATTCGATGTCCACAGGTTCGGGCCTCGGCATGTAACAACGAATTTTTCAAAATTCACGTACATTTTTACTAATTAAAATTGATAACACAATCGGCCGACGGTAGAGCAAAAACACCGTGAAAAAAATTTGAACTTAGGTAATATTCTTGTAGTGCCACGATTTGAAGGAAAACACAGAACTATAGATACCTCGAAGTTTGAAATCGACAATACCTCGTAGGTTGGCATGGTGACTCCGCCCATACCTTTTGGGAAGAGGCCTATGGCAGAGGGTCTCTTACAGGCTATGTGATAATAACTTCATTCTATGTAAAATTATTAAAGTTTTAAGAAACTATAACCATAACCGATTTTTATAAGCCCTACAAAAGACTAAACTACTTTTGTAAGCATAATCCGGTGAAGCCTTGCTAAGCCAATAGCGTGGTCAGTTCGAGAAAAAAAAGCTTTTGTAAGCAAATTATATTTTTGGAGTTTTCTTTTATGTTTTTTACTCTGTATGTAAAATATATAATATGGATTATATAGGAAGTATAATATAATATGATAAATATAATAAATCAAAATCGGTTTTTGTATCTGTCAGTTTATTACCTTAGTTCTTCTAAACTGCGTAACTCACTATCAATAAGTACTGGCTAACCTTATCAGATAGGCGCATTACAATATGTGTACATCTTAAAAATCTCAGAATTCATCTCCTAAGAATAACGTACAGTAATCAATTCTACCCTTTACATATTATTAAAAAAATAATTGGTTATTTATGATGCCATTTTGTTCAATATATTGTAGTATAAAACTTGTCCAATTAAATACTTTAGTTACGTTCGGCATTTAATCAAGAACATAATTGTCCTTCACAACATATCATTTCAATTAATATCTTAGGAGATATCACAGATTTAAAATTACGTTCAACATAAAGAAATCTGTTTGTGTGAAGATACTCACGTAACTTCTATGACTTTGATGAACTGTAAATATCAAAGCACCAAAAAGTGAATATAAATTAGTTCGACACTGATGCCATCCTGCGAAACCGAGGCGTTGCTAGTTAATAATAATAATATAATTTTACAATTAAAAAATACTGTAACACCAATAGAACTTTGCCGATGTAAGCTTTAAACATTCTATTATCGAAGAATTAACATGTTGTACTAACTGTTAAGTTAAATGAATATAACTACCTCGTACAGTGTATAAAGATTATTCATCTAATCGTTTCTTTCAGGTTTATATGAGATAACATCTCCATTGTATTTTAATTAACAAATAAGCTTAGGTTTAGGCATACATAATAGGTTTATTAAGGATAAAGGATAACCTTATCAAATCTCATACTTTTTTATAACCGCAATGTAAGTAACAAACGTACACAGAACACATAATATCAAAGGAAACTACATTCGCTATGATTTATAATAAATATCTATAAATAACATAGAACTAGAACCGCAATCCTATCTAAAGTCAGCTACACAGAATACTATCGCTCAGAACGAACTTGAAACGCCTCGGGTACCAGAACATGTTGTTGACCATACATAATTCAATTTCACACAGTAACACGAACACAGATGCACCGCGCCGTAGCATTTATCTTCCTACAGTTGAATCCTGCATTGGTTAGACTACCTCGAAATTATGACGAAAATGTTGTCTTCATAATTATATCCTTTACAGTAACATTTACAGTTCACATATCGCACACATGTCTCAGTTTAAAAAGCTATTTTAAATTACCTTCTGGTAAACAATTGATTGATCTTCTCATTAGATCTCCAATTATTTCTGTTCTACGTATTCTACTAGACAAGAAAATAACAAAAATTCTCAGGCGATCTTACTGACCGAACGAAACGCAACAATGCAAACATTGTTACTTCACATATGTTATCTATGAGAGGGTGGTAGTACCCCGGACGAGCCGACCCATTCATGCTGAAACCAGTAATAGCTTCAGCGTAACTCTACCACCTATTGCAATTGCTTTATCAATTGCAAAGTAATATATACAACAAAATATCTTGGTTTGGATTTTAAGATTATTATTTATATAATACTTCGCACATACAACATTTCATCAAAATCGGTTGAGAGTTAAATAAAAAATTTTTTTTCTGCATTTAAAATATCGTTGACCATTTTTATATCCTATCAATTTTATAATGACGTATACTGCCCGTGAACAAAACTTTATTAATATCGGTCATATTAAAATTTGTTTAGAAGTAACTAACATTTTTTATACTAAATCTGAAAATATTATTGATATTTTTTACAGTTTATCAATTTCTTAATAGCAGATAATTCCTATGTACAAAATGTTATCAAAATCGGTTGAAAGTAGTTAAAAATCATATATATTTTTTTTAATTTCTGATTGTTTTTGTTGAAATATTCTAATATCCTATCAATTAAAAAATCATGCAAACTTTCCGCTTACAATTTTATAAATATTGGTCAAGCCACTTTTGAAGTTAATCCGGACATACAAATGGCAGACAGAATTTTTTTAAATTATTTTCTTATTCAGTAGACCTTATAACAAACATCAAAGACAAAATTTTGAAAAGAAAAATGTATAGACATAGCTACATATTTATTAATATATGTGTACATAGATTGAAGATTGAAAAGACTTGGATAAATTACGGTTCACGGTGATTGACATTGGCGATATTACTTGCACTAACATAATTTTACTAAAGACAAAGCAAGATACATATCTGTATACGTTAATATACCATAAATATTATATTGTAGAAGAATATTTACTTATAAAGCATATATGTAAATGTAGCATTATTATTAATAAATAATTATTAATAAAATGTACTTTAACGTATTATTTTAAGAAGCATATATTCCAACATATAACCAACTTCATACATTCAGCCTAATATTCGTACTTAACCAAAACAAGGGTCACGTAACGTAACTCACGTGGAAAGGCTACTCATTCTCAGAAGAGATCTAAACAGAATAATGAAAAAACAACTTGTTGCTTAACAAAACAGGTTTTTGTTTTAGGCAATACACGTTTTTTCTTATACAGTGAGAAAACATTGTGTTAGAAGGTTTCCTTTAATAAAACTTTAACAAGAAAGCCTTTATAAAGAATAATTGTCACGAAATATGAAACGTTGAAAATTAAACAATAGACAGGGGTTCTTTGCCCTGTGTGCAATACAGAAAGAACATTTGAAAATTATTAATTTAAAAGTTATGTAAGTAGTAATTTAAAATCAACATAGTTTATACTGGTATGATATGAAATGCAGAGGGTAATAGAAATAAGCGCGTACAAAATTACACTTCATATTTCATATTATTATCGCTTCCAGGCGAACATTTTGATATACAAGTTTAGACACGTATTATTCCTACCTCGACTCAGGAATACAACTTTTGCGGTCGACTGTACATAACTATTATAGGCTGCATTGAACATTTAACGTCAGAGAGACTGCATGTAGGTTCGAATTATTCCGATTGTAGGAAAATATCGTTTTTTCTAAGCCTGCCTGGCTAGTTATCACACTCGATTTGAAAATCTACCGCCAATCATCTGTAGGTGTGTTCCAGAGCCAGTCCTCCTCTAGGTTAAACGTGTTTAATGTCTTAGACCAGATTGTAGTAGGTGGTAGAGCCATGCTGAAGCTATTACTGGTATCAGCATGAATGGGCCGGCTCGCCCGTACCCACTCACAGACAACTGACGTGAAGTAACAGTGCTTGCATTGTTGCGTTTCGTTCGGTCAGTGAGAACGCCGGAGGCCCACCTCCCCACTCTCCCCCTCCCCTTCCTCCCCTCAAACACAGGCTGGCAACGCACCAACGACTCCCCTGGTGTTGCTAGTGTCTATGGACGGCGGTGATCACTTAACATCAGGTGACCGGCCTGTTCGCATGCCTCCTATGACATAAAAAAAATGCTTGTTTGCTATTTCATAACATAACACATAACAGTTGTTACTCACTGAGAGGAAGAAAGATGAACAAACTCTATGTTAGCCTCCATCGAGTCGGAGTGTTAAACTTATGGTTGATACATCAACTATAATATTAGCCCAACTCTCAATTTAACATGATTCTTATTTTTTTTAAATCGTTTGCACACATCTTTGAAACTTGAAAAAGAATCGGATAAACCTCATTGGCTTTGTTATGTTAGAATTTTTTTTCAATTACAATAAAAAGCCTCAAACAACGTGCTAAATATTTACAGAATCTGCTATTCAGTTCTAACAGTTTAACAAGTATGACGATCGTTTTGTAAAAAGTACAAATGAGCGTTAATTTCGTATGTGTATTGATGCATTGTAGAGAGCTTGCAACATTCCATAATAAAATAATATCAGATTCAGAGGTTGAATCCCGACCATGATACAAAATTAGGCTTGCCTTGGGTCAATGCCAATTTTCTTATTCCGTCATCGATATTGATTTCCAGCGAATATTGACGTTCAATAAACAAACCTGATCTCCGAGGTATATGTACCTACCAGCACTATATCTTTTTATGAAGATACCGAAGCATAAATAAATAGCACCCACGTTATAAGCACTTACAGGAATGTAATATTATCCCGCAAAGTATAAAAAATGCTTTTTATATCACAATTTTACTAGGTTGTTAAAATAGCCAGTTCAGAAGCAGAATAACAAGTGATAAAAAATTGTAAAATTCGAAAAGCTAATAATGGTTTTCACAATTTCTTAACACACTAGAAGTAACGTAATTTAGCCGAACCTCACGCAATCCGGTGGTCATGTTTCATAAGACCGAAGAGCCCTTAACTTTGTATTCCATTGAATCTATTTTCGAGAACGATATTCCCCACCGTAAACCAAGCGCTGCTAGTGTTTTTTTTAAATTGTAGCACGGCAAAATGACTGCACTGTGCCTGATGGTAAGCACAGTACCATACAAAAACAATGGCGACCACCGAGTGACACACTATCCATCGCCGGTCGCCGCTGTCATGCCGGCTTGCGAAAAGCTGGATATGCCCAGGCTGATCCCGAGACGCAACCCGCCGAAGCGAATCACTATGACGGGCTTTTTCGCCATATACATGGTAATAGCGAGTCAGGCTGTAAAACCCTACCACCCCGCTTTCGCCATTGCCTCGTTCGTTATTCAGCAGAGTGCACCACGCACAGGTGAGGTTGGCTTGAGTGTCTCAAGTCTTAGATGTTATTCGACACCCCTTACACCCCAAAAATACGCACCCATGGACACCCATTCCATGAAGATCACCATCCATGGGGATCAATCCTATATATAAATGTAGAGAGTTTGAAGTTTGCAATTTACCCCGGTAGCTTGGTATCTAGCTGGAAATGGGCTGATTTATACTACTCAATTACACTATTCGGACAACAACTTTTCGGTCAAGTATTATACAAGGCCAAATTTTAACATAAAATATTCTAAGATTACATAAAGAAATGCAAATTAATACATTACAAATGCTTTGTACAAGTACCTACAAATTTTTGTAATGCAATGAGTTCATGGGGGTGTAGGGGGTGTCGAATAACATCATAAGACTTGAGACACCCAAGCCAACTTCACCTGCACGTGGTGCACCCTGCTGAATAACGAACGAGGCAATGGCAAAAGCGGGAGGTAGGATTTTACAGCCTGACTGGGTCGCAATCACCATGTATATGGCGATAAAGCCCGTCATAGTGATTCGCTTCTACGCGTCGCGTTTCGGGATCAGCCTGTGCATATCCAGCTTTTCGTAGGCTGGCATGACAGTGGTGACCTGCGATGGGTAGTGTGTCACTCGGTGGTCGCCATTGTTTTTGGATTGTATTATGCTTACCATCAGGCATAGTGTAGTCATTTTGCTGTGCTACAATAAAAAAAAACTATTTTTTTTAATTAAAATTGTTAATTGTTTACTGAGAAGTGAAATATCAAAATCGTATAATATAGAAATCAATAAAGTAAAAAATTCCAAAATAACTTTTCATCGTATCTCTTATGAAACAGTTATCTCAGAAATGTACACAGAACCATCGTAACACGGAATCTTATCATTATCTTCTAATATTTTATGAAATATAATACATACATATACATAACAACACGGTCTTAGTATTTGTGAAGATAACAAAGATCAGTGTAACAAGCAATTCATTATCGAAATTCAAAATTACAAAATTTATCATTATTATTAAACTATATTATTAGTCTAAAGGTCTTATAACATGTTCGCTTAAATTATTATCAAAATAAAGTGAATTTCAGTAAAATTGAATTATTAGGTTCTTATTAAATTAACATCCGACGGGTAAAATAAACTTTATATTGGATTGTTTATCTAAATAATTACTGTAAGGTATACTATAACTTAACATTTATTGGTATTTAATTGAAAATTATTGACATTTCATAAAATTTACGATCCATTATTACTTATATATATCAATAACAAAATGTAAGAAATATAGAATTACTTCTCGCACTTTTACTTTAGGAAAATGCAGAATAATAATGAAATTACATTATTTTTAGCCCTAAAAATCGAAAAGCTTTCGTTTATACATGTTGTTCATGATTGACATCAGTATTTTTTTATGACTGTTCAATGGCTTGACAGTCACATTTCGATCTGGGGTAAATTAATGGCGCCCACGCTGCGCCTGTCAAAAGAACTCATAATATAAATCTGGCACTGGAACGTTTTCGGTTGGCGCATGGTGACCGTACGCTTATAAATAAACTGGTCCGGCCGCTGCCCACCGCTGCCCGTACTCTTCACAGATCGTGACATTTATATCGACTGCACTTTCTATTTAGGACACAGCACCCGGGCACGAAACCCATTTATTTATATTTGCAACATTGTTTGTATTACTCTGATAATAACCTTTAAGTCCCAGAGACACATAGTTTATATTGTTTACATTGTTATGAATATCATTTTCTTTTCTTTTGTTAATGGATTTGATCTTAAGTCATTGACCATCATTGTTAAAAGATTGGTAGTGTGCCAGATATCGAGCTCTAAAATATCGATGGAGGTATTTAACACGGTCTTCAATAAATAAAAATGTAAACTTGTAAATTGTAATAACTTTTAAAAAAAAGATTCAATCTATTAATCATAAAAGCTATACATCATAAATATATACAAATTATTAACTGAAACCTATGGCTGCCAGTATCACCCTGTACCATTTGTGATCAGAAAAAGCCATGGCAGCGGGAGACGTTACCCAACGTGCGTCTATCACGGCACCGTCGATGTATCAGCGTCCTTTTGCAAAAATAGTTGACTTTATTAACTATAAAACCTATACATCATAAATATATACAAATTATTAATTGAAACCAATGTTTGCCAATATCACCCTATACCATTTTTGATCAGAAAAAGCCATGGCAGCGGGAGACGTTACCCGACGTGCGTCTATCACGGCACCGTCGATGTATCAGCGTCCTTTTGCAAAAATAGTTGACTTTATTAACTATAAAACTTATATGTCATAAATATATACAAATTATTAATTGAAACTTATATCTGCCAGTAGCAACCTGTACCAGTTGTGACAAGAAGAAGCCATGGTAGCGGGAGACGTTACCCGACGTGCGTCAATCACGGCGCCGTCGATGCATCGGCGTCCTTCTGCGCGTCGCGGATCACTAATAAAGACTACGACGTCACCATCACAGGTAATTCTAATGTATATATCACAATTTTCCCAACCACGTTCTGAAAAGAAATACCGGTAACTTACCGTAATAGATTGAAACGTTCCGCTCTAATATCTCAATGCGGGACGCATTCGGCCACCTATCACGTCCGGATAATAAAACCTAACGAAAAATGTGTCCGCTTGGAAAACATTTACGACAACGATAACATTTCCTGGAGTCACATACGCAGATGCTTAATGTTGCGTTTAAAATAAAGGTATGGGTATTTTTACATTACCGTTATTCTGTCCATTAAGCAGAATTAATTTCAGTCGATAATTATTAAAATTAAATGTTAAAATTTAAAAACATAAAGATTAGTTTTTACATTTAAATCTTCAAATCTACAGGCAGACTTAAACCTTGAAACGGTTTATGTGGAAGTATCCATAATATACACAAATTATTAATGTACCCTGTAGAAATAAAAACAAATTTTTAAGCTAACTTTTCCTTAGTCTATAAGTTCACGGTGCCTTCCAAACATTGTCTATAACGGTGCTAAAATCCAATAATTGTTGATGGTACTGATACTTATTATGATTACATATATAGCCTATAAATTTAAATATATAATATATGTAAATAAATTTATAATAAAATTTTCCTATGGCATGGGGTATTTCAAGCGCAATGTGAACAGACATTTACGCAGGCCGGCATGACAGCGGCGACCGGTGATGGATAGTGTGTCTCTAGGTGGTCGCCATTGTTTTTGGATTGTACTGTGCGTACCATCAAGCATAGTGCAGTCATTTTGCCGTGCTACAAATTACAATAAAAAAAATGTGGGCAATGATCCTTTAAAGTAAAATTGCACTAAATTTATCATATAATGTAGTTATTGATAAGTTATATTGTTACCTATTAATTAATAAAAATTACAATAAAAACAATAAAAATTATCTATTTTTGTAGCAAATAACTTCTATGCACTTTTGTCTCATAAAGAGAAAAAATAAAATTACGCACTAGAAAATAATATAACGTTTTAATAATTGTTTTAGTATAAACATTTGTGTCGAAGAATAAATTATCTCGAAAGCCTTTGAAATCCGAGCAAATGCACAAGTCTTTTGATACAATTATTCGAAACGAGTTTTAAAAACATATTCAGTGAGATTCGTATCTAGTGCTCTTATTTTCTTTCACTTCTCATATTGCTCTTTTATTTAATTTTGTGGAATAAGCAAACAACACTTTTAACTCATATTTGTATTATACACAAGTATATCTCATTCAAAACATCATGGCTTAGTATAATATTATTCATTACGTTTATAAGAAATTGTAATTTTATTTTTATCACTCAATCTTTAATGACTGAATAACCGTTATTATTGAATGTCGTAGTATCTTTGGAAATAAAATAATTAGCTACCAAGTTGTCCGTACGTTAAACCGTAAAAGACAAAAAAAACATACGTTCACAATGAATCCCTTAATAACTATTTGTAATAACCCAATTATT
Organism: Antheraea pernyi; assembly: GCA_015888305.1. Taxonomy (NCBI): domain Eukaryota; kingdom Metazoa; phylum Arthropoda; class Insecta; order Lepidoptera; family Saturniidae; genus Antheraea; species Antheraea pernyi. The sequence goes on along the minus strand of MU159108.1, from coordinate 259,482 downwards.
TACCGTAATGTATACAATTTTTGAGTTAAAATGTCAGATAGTTTATTTACTTCCTTTACTTCTGGGGAAATATTCTTTAAAACACCATAGAACTAAATGTCTTTTTAAAAATTCGTTTCGTGTGTCGTAGTCAGTACGATTTTCTGGAGTTATGACTCACGCAATTTTTCCTCTGGTATTTGTGTAAAAAAAATACATAAACGAGTCAACCGCTGAAACGAACCTGAACAGTAAAATTATACTCAATCCTCTAAGCGTCTATGTTAAAGCACAGTGTCAATGACCGTCGGGTGCAGTGAAAGTGAAACCAATTAACAAAGGATAATTTTTCGGAGTTTGAACAAACAAAGGGATTTATTATCCGTTTTATTATCGAGAGTTATTATAACTCCAGGTCGCCTCTCGCAGGTTTTATCACCTAGATTTATTTAAATTATTATCCATATAGAAAAAAATGCGAGTTATTAATCTTTTACTTAACGCGAATTATAAAATTCAAATTTATCCATCAACATATATTAAATGTCGGTGAAAGAAACAGCCACAAAATATGTACGAGGTTACGTTTAGGACGCCTACGTGGTGCTTGCTACGAACGCTAATTATTCTGTATTCGTCACCTGATGTTTTAAACGACCGCCGACATTATTTTGATACTATTTTCTGAATCATCGATGATCACCACTTTAAACATGGACGTACGCTTATAAATTTATAAAATTTCAGGTATTTTCAATGAAATATTATTTTATACCTATTGTATAAGTTTCATATTTTATAAATCCATTCGGCCAAAACACTTCCAATGCTAACGTAATGTAGTAACGACCGGTCCTGCTCTGTTCGTATCTCGATATTTCTTCATTATCATCAGTTACCCGTTTCATGAGAAATGAGTCATTAACTGCCGTAAAGGTTAGAAATTAGCAATCTCTATGCTTTGATTCTTCTACGGATCTCGTAATTTTTTGGTCCTCTGAATGACCTTAAGCTATCTTATGAGGGCCATTGTTAGTTATATCTTATTATTAATCTTTATGTAATAAACGAATCATTACATTATATTAGGTCTTTACCTATGAAATTGCCGTTTTGTATGAAAAAATCCAAGGAGTTATCCAAATTCTGGAAAAAGTAGTAGTCTGTAGGCGCAAGGTCTGGTGAGTAGGGCGGATGACGGAGAACTTCCAACCCCAGTTCTTGCAACTTGGAAACCGTCTGCTGTGCAGTATGAGGTCGCGCGTTGTCGTGCAGGAGCAGCGGAGACGAGCGATTGACCAATGCTGGTTGGAGATGTGCCAGCTTCTCCATCATTGTGTTCAGTTCTTCACAGTACACATCTGCAGTAATCTCGATTTTTCACGAGCTTTTGATACTATCAACATACATTTATTATTAGCTAAACTACGTTACTATGGATTCAACCATAATACTATCAAATGGTTTCACAGTTATTTAGCTAATCGCTCACAGTATGTTGAAATAAGAAAAGAAAATGGTTCCTCGGTTGCTTCCTCCCTCAGTCCTGTCACTAGAGGAATTCCTCAGGGATCTATTCTTGGACCTTTACTGTACATTATATACAGTGCCGACATTACCCACTGTTTGCATGATTGTAAATACCACATGTATGCGGATGATATAAGATATTTATAGATTTTAAGATATCATGAACTCGAGGCATCCGTTCATAAAATTAATGAGGATCTCAGTAGAGTAATATCCTGGTCTGAGCAAAACACACTGGTCCTCAATCCCACCAAATCCAAATTCATGGTTTTAGGAAGCAAGATGCAAATTAATTATATTATATCCGCCAATCCCGTGATAAAGATTATGGGCAAGAATATAGATAGGGTTGATATAATTCGTAATTTGGGATTACTCATCGACCCGGAACTTCGTTTTGAGTCGCACATAAATAATGTTATTAGAAACTGCTTCTATAGGTTAAAAGTACTGTATCGCTTTAGACAGTATTTTAGTATCACATTGAGGAAGCTACTTGTTGATAGTCTAGTTCTATCGAGACTTAATTACTGTGATACAGTGTATGGTCCTTGTCTATTATCGCGTACTGATCGTTCCATCCAGCGTGTGCAGAATGCTTGTGCTAGATTTTGCTTCGATGTCCCGCGCCGTGGGCATATTACACCATTTTTGAATGACGCAAATGTCTTAAAAATGGCGGCACGACGCGAGTTACATATGGCTACGTTACTTTTCGGGCTCATTAAAACCAAAAACCCAAAATATCTGTATGACAAGTTAGAGTGGAGACAAGATAAGCACAGGTATTTTTCATGTTCTCGTACCATGACTAATCCACTATCGATACCTCTCCATAGAACTACCGCTTTCAGAGGGTCATTTAAATATGCTGCCACTCGTTGTTGGAACAACATCCCACCACCATGTCGATCCAAAAAGAGTAAACTTAGCTTTAAACTCTCATATAAGGATTATCTACTGCAATTTGAAACTCAGTAATTTAAGTGACGTATAATGTATTCACGTAGTTTTATTGTAAGACCTGTTTATTGGTGTGTATTTTTTATTTTTTTAAATCTTTTTCCGTATACATTTACATTTGTTATGTTTAATCCTAAATTTGTGGTTACAGCATTTATTTCTCTTTAGTATGACCAACTTTGACGTGTTACGTGTGTCTGTGTTATTTGTTTGTTCGTCTCAAATTTTGTACTAACTTTAGCGTCCGTTTATCATCATATATTAGGCTCCCATCGAAAATCAGCGCTGCAGTACTACTTACAGTATTGCAGATTTTTGCTGAATGGGTTCGCCAATTGTTGGACACCTATTTTTTCATTTTTAAAATGTTTTTTTTTTCTGTCATAATTATTTGTGTAATTTAATTTAATTGTATGGTTGTTCCAACAATAAAGTATTTCTTTCTTTCTTTCTTTATCGCCGACTAAAATTACTCTAATACTTAGGACCGTGTATGATACAAAAATTGGTTTTCGCGGACAACTCTAGCCAGCTTTATTTTCACGCAATATTACAATGATTACTTTTGAAAGATACAATATTAAGGAAATTATATTTAAAAAAAAATCTTATAACTAGTAGGAATACTGTAATACCTAATAACAAGCATCAGTTGCTTGTTGCGCTGCCTCTCTTCAAAGACACACGCTTGGACTGTATATCACCACGTATTAGTGATTTCAAAGGTCAATACATTTATTACACTACTATATTTTTTAAAGACGGCTCTGTATTTGTCCTGTGTATGATTCGAACTCACTACACTTAGTCAAAAGTACCGGTGGCAGTAGCACTTAAACCACTGCACCATCACTGGAACCAGAATAGTGGACCTTATTCCAATAGCTTTTAGGTTTTTTTTACTAACCTTAATCCCGCGAAGATCACGACAGAAATGTGTATTTGTACATACAAATAGCTGTCAACATAAAATATTTATTACCGATAGACACATAATCTAAATGGTATTACTTGCGTATGTATAACATTAATCGACCTAAATATTTGATACACCGACCTCATAAAAGGTAAATTTGCAGGAGGTGCCATGGGACATAATCGATCGTTGCGCGCTCCCGATAGTACTGTGCCACGCGCTCGCTGTCGTCCTTTCGGCAATTTTGAACGCTCTTCACCTCAGCCATATATCCGTATTCACGCTATTCCTCTGGTTTGCTATCTCCGTGACCGGATCTTTATGGTTCTACCATAATTTACAGGTAAGTGTATCTGTTATTAAAATACGTTAATCAAAAATAAGCATGACATCACTCAATTACACAATAACAAAAATGCAAATTTTAAATTTTTTGTCGGTCTGTCTGTTTGTTCCGAGTAAACTCCGTAACGGCTCGACTTTGACGTGAATTTCACTGGCAGGTAGCGGAATTTATAAAAAGTAATTTAGTGTGTTATAATCTAGACTAGCTGTTAACCACGGCTTTGCCCGCATTGCTGTCTCCAAAGCAGTTGGACCGATTTTCATGGAATTTTCACAGGCAGATAGCGAAACTTATAAGAAGTAATTTAGTCTATTTTAATTTAGACTGGTTGTTAACCGCGGCTTCGCCCGCAGTGCTATCTCCAAGACGGTTGGACCGATTTTCACGAGACTTTCACTGGCAGATAGCGAATCTTTTAAAAAGTAATCTAGTATATTTTAATTTAGACTAGCTGTTACCCGCGACTTCGTCCGCATGAAATTTAGCAAGATTTCAAGAATTCAACTCATTCTGCATCTTTAATTAGAAAAATAATTATTAACTTATTGTTTATAATTCCATATTATAATTAATAGTAACTTTGAAGGTAGAAGATATTAAATTAATAAAATATTAAACCATAAATGTATTACATTAAGAGTTCCATAATACAATTCCTTGCGCAACAGACAAGCGATTATTTTCTGTATAGTCACAAAAACTTAATTATATTGAGGATATGGGCATCTTTATAATAACATTTTTAAAACATTCTTTCATTAGTTTCCTATACAGTGTAAGTGAGCACTGATGGGGTGGTGGGTTACAGTTCCAAATATATTGCTGATGATAAACCTCATTTGACACCCTGTAGTGTTTATATATCTAACGTACACGTTACATATTACTGTAGGTGGCGTGCGTGTCGTACTTACAATTGTTTTTGAAATATAATTTCTATAATTGTACATGATCTCACAATTTTATATTCCTTTAATACAATTTAAAAACAACGCGTGTGGAGCTGCGGGTACAGCTAGTTATAATATAAATCTTAATTATAATAAAATATACGCTAGCGCCGCGGTACAGGTGAAAGTCTTCGATCGACCAACAATGTTATATACATTAGACAAACATACACGTTTATATACAAATACTATATCTTATATATTAATACGTGAAGCCAAAAGTTTTAAGCGAATTGTGAACGGATAAACTTGAAATTTAGCATAGTTATAGTTTATATGGAGGAGAAGTGCACAAAGCTATATATTTTTATATAAAATACATTACAAGTATATTAAATTAATTAAAATATACATTGCTCACACTACTGCTTGAATTTTACACAATATATACACACATGTAAATTAAAAAGAGTTTAGATATTCTTTATTTTACTCTTACGTTCCAATTACCTTTTCAATATTTTTAACATGACTAACGTTGCATGCCTCACATGCTATTTAAAAGCAACTGGTCAAATTTTAGGTTAATATTAAAATAATATAATATGTAATTCATAATATACATTAATAATTAATTATAAAATTTATTAGATTAGAAACCACTGAAATAAATAATATTCTCTTTGGTCTTATTGAACGTCAAAATGAATTATGGTCTAATCTCGACCACTAAGCGACCACTAGTATTATGAATGGCATCAATCCAGCTCAATTGCAAACTCAAGTGAGTTCTTTTGTATTTTTCTTAACATATATTACAAAGTAATTAATATACAAAGAGAATAATAGAGTTCTGACACATATTTTTTAATCATCGGTCTTAAAAACATATTTAAAATCTGTATAAAGTTCAATGTATTGTATTTAAATACTAAAAATAAAATTCCAATTTCCAAAACAAAAGACAGTTCAAAGTTAACACAGATAAAACAATTCCCATAAGACAACGACACCATTTTCACAAACACGAAGTCTCGCATATCAGATAGTTTTTTTTATAAAGTAAGAACAGATAAATGTCAAAAATAATAACACTGTAAAAAAAACACATCAAACCGTATCTGGGAACACTACATGTCATAAAAGAAATAATTTTTAGTTATAAAAACTTGGTTGATGCAAAATTAACCTAGACTAGAACAACGGCAAGCACATAATTAAATAAACTTGTTCATGAGATGATATTACTTTACGCAAAACTTCGGAAGGCTATGACTACGGGATTAAACTAAGGAAAGATATACTCATTTAATGGATGCTTGATAAATAAAGTATACCGGCCGTTTCATATATATTTTTCTTTTTTTAACTTTTATGTGAGTTCGTTAACTATAGTCTATAACATTTGAAAGTAAACATTTTTATACTTATCTAATTAATTACAGAAGTATGCAAAATACGTTTACTTTTATATACCACCAACAGTTTGTAATATTCTGTATGGGAATTCTTTGTTACAAATAAACAACGAATGACCCATCAAGCGTGGGAACGTGATACGATGGGGTTCAAAACATAGCCAGTCTTGAACTTTGTCGAATCGTTAGAATAATTAAGTTTTATTCTGAACATCGGAGCGAATACGAAGAGAAGCCAAAAGGATGGAATCTTCAAGCGGACTGCGTCTAAAGAATTATAAAGCATAAGTGTGATTGTGTGATAGTGAGAGTCTGTACGAGAACAAAATAAATTTCTTCCGACGCAAACGGCAATTGAAAGCCTACAAGCTTAATCATATTGTACAGCACCGGTGTTATATTTGAGAAACTTGGTATTAAACCGCGTCTATCTAACACAATCTAAAAGATAGCATAGTTTTTTTTTTCATTATAGCACGGCAAAGTAACTGCACTGTTCCTGATGGTAAGTACAGTACAATCCAAAAACAACGGCGACCCCCGAGAGATACACCCTCTTCCGGCAGTCGTCGTTGTCATGCCGGCCTGCGTAAATGTCTCTTCACGTTACGCTTGAAGGACCCTATGTTATAGGAAGGAGGGAACACACTAGCCGGGAGATTGTTCCACAGCTTCACGGTACGGCAAAAATAAGATGAAGCGAACTTTTTAGTTCATGCCCAGATAGGAGTTACCGTAAAACTGTGGCTCCGAAAACTAGCGCGCGTGGTTCGGTTGTGAAAAGGAGAGGAAAGGATTAATTTAAATAACTCTTCAGAACACTCGCCAAGATACAGACGGTAGAACAGGCTCAGTGAGACTATATCTTTGCGTAACTGAAGCGGCTCTATAAACGCTGGAATGTCTGTATCAATAACAATGCGGACAGGTTTTCTCTGCAACCTATCCAGGGCATCCAGTAGGTATTTAGTGGAGCCATCCCAGAGATGCGAACAGTTAAGATTTGCAGGCAAGGAGTTTTTTAAACATTTATAATACAACACAAAGAGAAAAAGTCATACGAATACACGGAAAGGCACACATTCGTTGAACTGATAAAATCAAGTCTGTTCTTCTCGTGTAAAACAGATGTCAAAATATCATGCGTCATTCATGCTTCATCATACATTTTTAACAGCTTCTAATTACATTTTACACCAACAATTATTATTTCAAGATTAAAACGTTTCAGAACAAGAGCTTGTGTAAGTTTCGATAAAGCAGCTAAGCTCGCATTACATTATGAAGTTGTATAAGTGGCAGAATACACCACTGAAAGACGGGCTCAAACGTATTTCACAGAAGTGAAACACTAGAAGCTTATCCGAGATTTATTATATTTTATTTCTCTTTGAATAGTATATTCGAACGTTCTTGTGTTTCTTTGTATTTCTATATATATGTATAGAAGTATGGCAGTTATCTCTTCACTTTATCTATGTATAAATGGATGTTGATATATCTGAGGTCGAGTGATCATCATTAAAATTGATACACCTAAGTGTTTTTCCATGAAAAAAATATTACGTTCTTTTTCATGTTTTACATTACCGTGGTTCATCGCTAGGTGGCGCTAGGCTGTATTTTATTGTTATTAAGCTTTATATTGTAATTTAACGCGGTTCCTTGTTTATTTATTTATTCGAAAGACCAACAAGATTTACACTAGAACAGGCCAATACATACATTTAGAAAGAAGGACTCTATAGGAGTTCAACCTTATTATAGGTATTTACTACTTATAGCATGGTAGAGCAAATAACTTAATTAAAGGGTTAAAAGCAAAAACTAATAACATGTGCGATTATACTTTCCTTTTTTATGTGTATCTTAAGTATATATCTTTATATTAGCGGAGATTGTGAAGATGTATGTTGTTATATATACATTTAGCTAGTAGTCATCGAATGGCCGAAATTCGACTATAATTAATAGTTTTTCTAAATAGACGTAAGGATAGTGAAATAATAGATTATCAGGTTTATGTCTTAAAATATATCTCATACATAAAATATCAAGAAACTTAAAGAATTACTATTTAATTGTACTATTATAAAATAATGACAACTACCGAGAGATGATGTAGATTCCACTAACAGTCGCTATTGTCATGCCAGCTTCAAAGGATCCCGACAGCGGGATATACAATGGACAAACTAAAAGAGACTGTCACAAGTTTATCACCAGCTGCATGGTTGCCCAATTATATATTATATTAACAGATAACTGTGACTTCGGCTGCGTATTTTATTGGCTTAACAATTTATTTTACACAAGCCGACCCGTGCCCACTTCGTTGGGTGGTAATAGGCATTATCAAGCTACAACTTTTTTCTAGAACTCAATCATATATCCCTCACCGTTAAGGCAGCGTTCGTAAGAAACCTTTTACCATTTTTTCTCCGACTCCCCAGATATTACCCCGTACAACCTCACAAACTTTATCTCTCTATGATATTAGTATAGATAATATAATTACTTAATAGCTTCTACCCGCGACTTCGCACGCGTGGAAAAGTTATTTTGGGCTAAGGCGCAGCGGAAGCTCTCAAAAGGAAAAAATACCCCGATTTTAAAACATTTTTCATTGTTGCTCCGCTCCTATTGCTCTTAGCGTGATGATATATAGTCTATAACCATTCTCGATGAATGAGCTATATAACACTCAAATAATTATTCAAATCGGATCAGTAGTTTCTGAGATTACCCCTTACAACGCCACAACGTCACAAACTGTACCTCTTTATAATATTAGTATAGATATATCCGGTCGAATATAGACAGTCTGCCAAACTTCATTGCACAGCTGCATTCTGCTCATTATAAAGTATATTGTGCTCGAGTGTTTCGATGAACAGTTAACAGAAGGTATATTGCATTTAAATTGACTACAAACACTAAGTAAATTAACAATTACCTTACAAAATTAACTATTTTTATACAGAATTCTTGTAATATAAAAAATAGGTTACTTTTCATTTTTCAGAGTCTGACCTCTGCAAAGTGATACCTTAGTTCTGATTTAGTTAACATCTTGAGGTGGGTACAGCCAACACTAAATATATTACATCAACGGATAAAAATGTAAAAGTGATATGGACAGTACATATACCCGTAAATCCAACCCTCGTTTAATAAACACATTAAATTAACCATATAATTAGAAACACGAGTGTTATATTAACATATGAAGAGGCTCAATACAAGATTCTGTAAAGAAAATACTCGACAGCCTTATTAATCCCAATGAATATTTATTTTGTATCGTCACAAACACTACAGCAAACTACAATTTAATCTTTTGTGTTTTGTACTAGCTACTGTTTGTTTCAAACAAACATTGTATTAATATATATATGCTGGCTGTACCCATCTCAAGATGTTAACTAAATCGGAACTAAGGTATCGCTTTGCAGAGGACAGACTCTGAAAAATGAAAAATAGCCTCGAATATGCCTATTTTTTATATTACAAGAATTCTGTATAAAGATAGTTAATTTCATATATATATATATACAACATATACGTATAGTAACATTACACGTTTTTTCTAAACTATACGCACATCTTTAAGACTAAAAACCTACACTCTATTCAGTTTCCAGATAATATATCATATAAGGCAACATCAAGGTTAAATATAAATGTGTGTCTTCCTATAGGAGCCAAGCAGTAACTATAAATATAATATATAGACAATGTGAAAAACATATTCGAAAACATATCTTGACATTTATTAAGTTATTTATTTTGTTGCTATATCTAAGTATTATAAAATTAAGATTTCCCTTATAGGTTAGTTTAATATACAATTTATAATATTAGAATGTGACAACTATTTTCATTCAATAATAAAAATATATATAAAACTATAATGTAGTATACAATTGTACGCATTTCCTAATAAGATTTTTATAGTAACGTAATAAACAGGCTGTATGTAGACTATAAAAAGAAATTACATATACAGGCTGAACGTTTTCACAGTAGCAATATTTATGGAGGATTCTCTGCACTCGATTCTCGTTGTCAATCAATAAAAAAAATAAGTCCTTAACATTTGACCGAATTACCTAGAAAATTACAATAATTATACGCAATCCTCTACGCGTCTATGTTTAAGCACAGTGTAAATGACCGTCGGCTGACTTCACTTTCACTTGAAAGTGAACGTGGGAATGGCATGAACAAAACGAAAGGATTTATTGTCCTTTTTACTATAGTAGATTATTAATTCCGGGTCACTCCTTACAGCTTTCGGCACCGGTTATTGCACCTATGTTTATTACGTTTATGTTTGTACTTTTGAAAGTCTTAGAACAAACTTTAACAATAAATGGTTGTTTATTAGTATTTGTTTTGATATTATTATTTTATATGTTACATGTGACCATGAACTATCATTTCTTAGAATACTGTAAACGACTATAACCTAACCTGGTATATATAACCTTAAACGAACCGGAATTATACATATCTCTTAATAAATTCATAATTCACGACATATTTATGTATACTACGTGATTGAATATAACAAACGCGTGCATAGTGATAAGGCATTAGCCAGCGTTCGCTTGGCATAAATCTACATACATCTATCCTTGCGTTCCGTAAGCTATATTCGAAATCTCGTTCCGATTCTAAGTTTAGCGTTACAGATTTTCCACCATAGTTTTAGGTGGAATAAAATATAGATTATTTTTGTATTCTATGAGATGATGATATTGTAGAAAAACATGACATAGAAACTTGCTAGAATATATATATATATAGATTATAAATTATTGTAGGCAGTGCAAATTAATATATATATATAATACATATAATAAGAATGTAAAAGTGTCTTGGAAAGTGTCTTGGAATAAGTAATAAAATACATTTCAAGCAATTTTATAAATGTCTGTCTGTCTGTTTGTTTATCTATCTCTTTGTCTGTCTATCTGTATATTTGTTTGAACACGCATCACTACTAAAGTACTGCGTTCACGATAAAACCTTACCAAGAAAATCATAAAGCATATCCTCGAGTAACGTTTATTTTTGGTTTCATTAAAACCGGTTAACTCTATCAAAATTTATTGTAATTTTAATGACGAAGCGACTTAAGTACGAAGATAAGTAAATAAGTAATTGGACTTAGTACATTCAGGTGATTTTATTACTCACTTTTTTTTAAATTAGGTCCACGCGGACGGAGACGTGTGCACAGCTAGAAATCTATATAAATGCAAATCAATTGCCTAATGTATATGGATGTATTTATTTGCTTAATTTTTTTTTGTATTCCTAATTATCAGGGTAAAGTTCGTATGAAAGATTTTTGTTTTTTGAATAATTCGCGAAAGTGAATAATTTTGATTAAAAAATATCCATATAAGAAATTGGCTGAGTGAGTTAGAAGTAGACAGTATGGAGATATCCAAAATTTATGATACATTGACGTTCAGTTGTCATTATTTTATTACATGGTCGTACTGTAAAGAGACGATTTGATCTTATTTTCACTGTTAGTACGTAATGTAAGAGAATTTTCTGAAGTGGTAGAGCCACGCTGAAGCTATTACTGGTTTCAGCATGAATGGGTCGGGGTAGTACCACTGAAATATATCACTGAAAACCGACGTGATGTAACAGTGCTTGCACTGTAGCGTTTCGTTCGGTCAGTCAGAGCACCGGAGCTCCCCTCCTCTCATCCCTTCCTCTCCCCCCACCCTTCCCCCCAAACACAGGCTGGCAACGCACTTGCGACTCCCCTGGTATTGTATGGTATGGTATGATTAAAAAAAATTAAGTAAAATATGAAGGTATTAATATACGAATTAATTTTTTGACGCCCATATCAAAATTCCTCAGTCCGAAAGGATCATAGTAGTGGAGAATTAATAATACAAGTGATCGTCCAGTGGTCGAAGTTCGACCATTGAGAAAAAAAACTTTTTCCAATATTTTGATAACATTATAACTCGTCAGTATGAGGTAGTCCGGTGAAGCTGTAAAGACCTTAACCGGTCAATAGCATAGTCAGTTCGAAAAAAAAAAGCTACATAATAAAAAAGTAATGAAGAAAATCGGCTGAAATTGCATGATTCACAAATGAATACGTGTATATCGGAATGAAACGAACTAAAACTATTCGATTCAGTTCGTTGAGGGAAAAAAACAAAACCCTCCCACCATGTGTATGTATGTGCACGTGTGTGAGAGAGATGATCTCATATGTGTGTTCAAGTGATGTAGGTGAGTCACTGTATCGCGATAATGATATCACGAGGGCTCCGCGCGGAGACGACCTAGGCTCGAGATATTACTGAGACCCGCGATGTGTGCGGGAGCTAAAAAGGATCGATTACAAAAGCGCGGGCGCAACACGCATTTAATAAGATCGAATTTAGCTCAGCCGATTTTCTTCATTACTTTTTTATTATGTAGCTTTTTTTTTTCGAACTGACTATGCTATTGACCGGTTAAGGTCTTTACAGCTTCACCGGACTACCTCATACTGACGAGTTATAATGTTATCAAAATATTGGAAAAAGTTTTTTTTCTCAATGGTCGAACTTCGACCACTGGACGATCACTTGTATTATTAATTCTCCACTACTATGATCCTTTCGGACTGAGGAATTTTGATATGGGCGTCAAAAAATTAATTCGTATATTAATACCTTCATATTTTACTTAATTTTTTTTAATCATACCATACCATACAATACCAGGGGAGTCGCAAGTGCGTTGCCAGCCTGTGTTTGGGGGGAAGGGTGGGGGGAGAGGAAGGGATGAGAGGAGGGGAGCTCCGGTGCTCTGACTGACCGAACGAAACGCTACAGTGCAAGCACTGTTACATCACGTCGGTTTTCAGTGATATATTTCAGTGGTACTACCCCGACCCATTCATGCTGAAACCAGTAATAGCTTCAGCGTGGCTCTACCACTTCAGAAAATTCTCTTACATTACGTACTAACAGTGAAAATAAGATCAAATCGTCTCTTTACAGTACGACCATGTAATAAAATAATGACAACTGAACGTCAATGTATCATAAATTTTGGATATCTCCATACTGTCTACTTCTAACTCACTCAGCCAATTTCTTATATGGATATTTTTTAATCAAAATTATTCACTTTCGCGAATTATTCAAAAAACAAAAATCTTTCATACGAACTTTACCCTGATAATTAGGAATACAAAAAAAAATTAAGCAAATAAATACATCCATATACATTAGGCAATTGATTTGCATTTATATAGATTTCTAGCTGTGCACACGTCTCCGTCCGCGTGGACCTAATTTAAAAAAAAGTGAGTAATAAAATCACCTGAATGTACTAAGTCCAATTACTTATTTACTTATCTTCGTACTTAAGTCGCTTCGTCATTAAAATTACAATAAATTTTGATAGAGTTAACCGGTTTTAATGAAACCAAAAATAAACGTTACTCGAGGATATGCTTTATGATTTTCTTGGTAAGGTTTTATCGTGAACGCAGTACTTTAGTAGTGATGCGTGTTCAAACAAATATACGACGAAGCGACTTAAGTACGAAGATAAGTAAATAAGTAATTGGACTTAGTACATTCAGGTGATTTTATTACTCACTTTTTTTTAAATTAGGTCCACGCGGACGGAGACGTGTGCACAGCTAGAAATCTATATAAATGCAAATCAATTGCCTAATGTATATGGATGTATTTATTTGCTTAATTTTTTTTTGTATTCCTAATTATCAGGGTAAAGTTCGTATGAAAGATTTTTGTTTTTTGAATAATTCGCGAAAGTGAATAATTTTGATTAAAAAATATCCATATAAGAAATTGGCTGAGTGAGTTAGAAGTAGACAGTATGGAGATATCCAAAATTTATGATACATTGACGTTCAGTTGTCATTATTTTATTACATGGTCGTACTGTAAAGAGACGATTTGATCTTATTTTCACTGTTAGTACGTAATGTAAGAGAATTTTCTGAAGTGGTAGAGCCACGCTGAAGCTATTACTGGTTTCAGCATGAATGGGTCGGGGTAGTACCACTGAAATATATCACTGAAAACCGACGTGATGTAACAGTGCTTGCACTGTAGCGTTTCGTTCGGTCAGTCAGAGCACCGGAGCTCCCCTCCTCTCATCCCTTCCTCTCCCCCCACCCTTCCCCCCAAACACAGGCTGGCAACGCACTTGCGACTCCCCTGGTATTGTATGGTATGGTATGATTAAAAAAAATTAAGTAAAATATGAAGGTATTAATATACGAATTAATTTTTTGACGCCCATATCAAAATTCCTCAGTCCGAAAGGATCATAGTAGTGGAGAATTAATAATACAAGTGATCGTCCAGTGGTCGAAGTTCGACCATTGAGAAAAAAAACTTTTTCCAATATTTTGATAACATTATAACTCGTCAGTATGAGGTAGTCCGGTGAAGCTGTAAAGACCTTAACCGGTCAATAGCATAGTCAGTTCGAAAAAAAAAAGCTACATAATAAAAAAGTAATGAAGAAAATCGGCTGAGCTAAATTCGATCTTATTAAATGCGTGTTGCGCCCGCGCTTTTGTAATCGATCCTTTTTAGCTCCCGCACACATCGCGGGTCTCAGTAATATCTCGAGCCTAGGTCGTCTCCGCGCGGAGCCCTCGTGATATTATTATCGCGATACAGTGACTCACCTACATCACTTGAACACACATATGAGATCATCTCTCTCACACACGTGCACATACATACACATGGTGGGAGGGTTTTGTTTTTTTCCCTCAACGAACTGAATCGAATAGTTTTAGTTCGTTTCATTCCGATATACACGTATTCATTTGTGAATCATGCAATTTCGATTGTATGGTTCACAAATGTATATATGTATGAATAGCTTAGAATAGTTAGGTAGGTCAGACGCGACTTTTTCCAGGTAACAGCCCAAGCTGAGGTGCGCGTGCGCCCTTGTGTATGTTACCTAAAAAACCAAATCGGCTGAGTGCCTTAAGCGCTCGCCTTAGTAGTCCGGTGAAGCTGTGAAGACCCTGCAGGGTCAATAGCGTAGTCAGTTCGAGGAAAAAAAAAATCGGCTGAGAAAGACAGAAGGGAAAAGTTCTTAACCGTTTCCCACTGCCTATATGCGTATAGATTTGGTAAGTAAATATAAAATGCATTAAAAACACATTAAATTAATTAAAATATACATCACTCACACTACTGTTTGAATGACACACAACATATACACACATGTAAATGAAAAAGACGTTTAGCCATCCTTCATTTTACTCTTACGTTCCAATTACCTTTTTTCATCCTACATTCAATATTTTTAACATGACTTACGTTCCATACCTTCCATGCCCTTTGAAACTAACTGGTTAAATCGTAGGTTAATTTTATAATAATATGATATGTAAATTCATAATATACATTAACAATTAATTGATAAATATATTATCTTTAGTAAATTTATGAAACCACTGAAATAATTATTATTCTCTTTGGTCTTATTGAACGTCAAAATGAATTATGGACTGTGTTCCACTAAGCGCTCACAACGCTCACGCTCACGACTGCGAGTTTTTCCGTTCCACTTACTTGCGGGCGTTACAATCGTATACCCAATTGGAACGCAAAATGGGGCGTTTTGAGCGTTCAGGTAAATAATACAAATGGCGATCTAGAAATAATAAAGTAAAAGTTTTAAGAGTTATTTTTATGTCTTAACAGTAAACTATAATAATTATTATGTAAATTGATTTAAGTATATTGAAAGATAAATATATAGTTCAATTTTTATATTTAATTTTAGTGCAAACCATTCACATGGACCCAGCTCTAGACATGGGGCGTCGTGAGCTTCGCGTGAGCGTATGTTATGACGTCATTAATGACGTTTTCGGCGCGACTGCAACGTGTGTGAGCGTTGTGAACGTCTTGTGGAACGCGCCCAAGGTCGAATTTCGACCACTAGGCGACCTCTAGTATTAAACGAATAGGAAAAGTGTCGTCATTTAAACACGGTTAAACAACATCGGATTTTTTTTTAATGTTTTTAAGCTACAAACAACAAAAAAGTCAATATGGTAAATAACGGACACCCTAATGTACATACACGGAAAAGTTACCACAACTATATTAAATTTCAAGACTATAAAAGATTAAAACTTTTGCTTTGACCAAACAAACGAGGATCAATGAAATCTCCTCTAAGAAGTCGTCTCTGCCCACGCTACTCCCACTAACTCAAGATTAAATGCCAAATACGCTTTAAGCTAAAATATATTATGAAAACACTGTGAAAATCCAAAGCAAATTATAATAGTATATTAAAAATATAAAACTAACGACGTCAAAGCGTTTGTAATTATGACAAAAATTATGTACTCATATATATATATAATTAAAATACAAATGATATTATAAATAAAAAACTGTAGACACGGCATAAGCGCTTCGACAGCGCCTTGTTAAAACTTGGCTAACTAGCTTAATATTGACAGCTGCCCCACCCCTATCTAAACAACATATAACTATTTATTTTTCACCTCCGGTATTGAGAATATGCCATCTTACTTCCACATTTTGTCTAAGACAGTGTAGCAATAGTACTTTACGTGTGTGTGCGTTATCGTGTGATCTCTTTTGTCAAAATATCACGTAGGTAACGTATCTACAACTTTCAATCGCAAGTACAACATCCAAACAAATGAGCATATCGGTATAGAACTATGACCATTTGATGCGGATTTTTTTGTAGATAGTTCTAGGCTACTTTTTGTATGCGATTGAGCATTTGCCATTTTAACCCCTTTGTTAGTTCGTTGTACGAATTTGTTAGTTCAAAATACATTTGTAACTTGTAATTATATTTGTTATTTAATGCTTCAATTTACCTATTGATCTTGTTGACATTCATAGCATCACAAAACAATATGCTGTCTTTCTTGAAATTAAATTTTCTTGTATTTTCTTTTTTACCTTATATGTGAACTGTATTTATTATATAGCTACGAATACAGCCCTTTGTATACGTCACAAACATTAATAGCACTTTATCGGATAAACTCCACATACTATGCAGAAAGAGATGTGAATAATAAGTAATAAAACAATACATATTACTACATAAACAAATTTCTAGATAAATAAGATAATAAAAAGATAGGGCGTTTATATTAGTCACACGTATCGTGGCAAACACTGAACACTTACTTAAAAGTTGCAATTTAATCAGTGACTTAGTAAAAGGCAATTTCTCGTTCAAATTTGAGATAAATACTTTGCTATCTCTTAATAAGTTGTTTAAAAATATTTAAGGAATATTAATATTCTCTATTTGTTAACTAAGTATTAGTTACCACCAAGATGTTAAACAGATAAACTAACGTTGGAACATAATATATTATAACGTCGACCTAGATGATGTCTGCGGTTTAAAAAATGTAAAAACGTGACGTAACAGTATATTTTCGTTGGTATGTCCCATATTTTACGGCTGTAAACTAAAAACTCTCGCAAAATATCACGTATTTTGTAATGTATCAACCTTCAAGAACATCAAATTGAGTGACTCAGTAAAACCACACAAACATTGTAATGTTACGAATAATAGCCGAGCCTGCCACTTGGAAACGATTATTAATTTCAATTTAGCTATGGACGACGTGTGCGTAGGTTGAAAAATATGTAATGAGTCTACAAAATATTTAGATAGTAATTTGTCCGTATAGAAATGTTGTTTTATTATAGTGTTCATATTATTTTAAAAACATTTTTACTGTGTACTAACTCCTTGCAGTGACTTCACGTGCATCACTACCTGTACGCTTTAATATTCAACAAGTATTAAATCCTCATTGTAACCAAATAATCTTTTTAGACAATTAAAGTTACGTAATTAAAACTCTAGGAACTCAAATTATTATAAACTTGATCAAATACTACCCCATAATTACGTATTACTCAAGAACAAATCGATTACCGAAATCGCTAAATATCATCTTCAAAATGACAAAATTATATTATACTAGCGGGCCGCGCGGACGTTGTCCTGCCTTGATAAAAAAAAATCTAAAATTCAACCGCAGTGCCACCTACCGGGTCCAATTGTGAATCTAAACCATTCTCGGATCCACTGGAACACGCACACAAAATTTCATCAAAATCGGTCAAGCCGTTTAGGAGGAGTTCAGTGACATACACACGCACAGAAGAAATTTATATATAAAGACTAGCCTCTGCCCGCGACTTCGTCCGCGTGGAATAGTTTGGGTTAACGCTAACAAGGAGCGGAAGCTCTCAAGAGGAAAAAATACCCCGATTTTGAAACATTCTTCATTGGTGCTCCGCTCCTATGAGTCTTAGCGTTATAACCTTTCCCAATAAATGAGCTATACAACACTGAAATTTTTTTTCAAATTGGACCAGTAGTTCCTGAGGTTACCCCCTACAACGTCACAACGTCACAAAATTTACCTCTTTATAATATTAGTATAGACTGTCGATTAATAAAATGCCGTTTGTTTCTTTCTTCCTTGTTATCTTTCCAAGTTTCTCGTCTACTCGTTCCAATGTCTAAAAAACTAATTATAATCGTTTTTTTTTTAAATTATGTAACGCTTTTTGCTTGACATTTACAGCTTCATTGCACTTATTTGGGCAAGTGTTTAAGCCACTCACTCAGCCGCGTGGATACGTTCACTAGGTTCTTGAACCTAGGCTTGGGCGCTTGCCTAGATTGGCATCGCGACTGTTGAATCTGACTAAGCTATGCTAGCTAAACTATTCACACGTGTGTGGGTGGGTTAGTGGGTGGGTGCGTTAGTGAGACATACTAAGACTACAGAAAAGTCTGCACATTTTAATTTATATTATGGCTGCTACATTCTACATAAATTGCCACCTTGAAGCCGATATTCGATCACTCATGCTGTTGTTTTATTTTTGCGAAATACATAATTAGGTGTTTTGTTTTGCAGTCTTCATGAGTAATGTGTTCGTGCAGACAAGAATAATTTTAATATGTAATGTATAAACTAAAAAACTACTGAACGGATTTTCATACGATTTTCAGTAGATAAAGTGATTCATGAGGAAGGTTTAGGTATATAATTTGCCAAGGTTTTTTTTATCATCAGGGCGGGACAACGTCCATTGAGCCCGCTAGTGTTATATACCAGGTGAATGTTTAGATAGTAGCAATATTTATGGAGGACAATCTGCACTCGTTTTCGTTCTAAATCAATTAAAAAAATAGGTGCTTAATATTTGACTTAATTATCTAAAAATATACAAAAATTATACACAATCCTCTAAGAGTCTATGTTAAAGCACAGTGTCAATGACCGATATTGAAAGTAAAATGTTTTTTTTTTTTCGAACTGACTACGCTATTGACCAAGCGAGGTCTTAACAGCTTCACCGGACTAACACCCCTTTTTGAAGTTTGAACAAACAAAAGGGTTTATTGTCCGTTTTATTATCGAAAGTTATTAACTCTGAGTCTCTGCTCGCAGGTTTTATCACCGGTTATTCAACCTAGGTTTATTTAAGTTATTATTCCTACTTTTGAAATTGTTAGAACAAATTTTACCTAAAGTTCTCTATGTTGTCTATTAGTATTTGTTTGATATTATAATTATATGTGTTAAATATTACCATGAAGTATCATATCCTAGAATACTGCAAGTGTCTAACCTTACATCTTGTTTGTTATATTTATCATAGGAGACAAACGAACAGGTGGGTCACCTGATGTTAGGTGATCACTACCGTCCATAGACACTTGCAACACCAGGGGAGTCGCAAGTGCGTTGCAACCCTTTGGCAGAAGGGGAGGGAGACGGAAAGGGTAAGAGATGAGGTGAGGGGAGGTGGGCCTCCGGCGCTATCACTGACCGAACGAAAAGAAAAAATGCAAGCACTGTTACTTCACGTCGGTTTTCTGTGAAAGGGTGATACTACCCCGAAACACCGAACATTCACGCTGAAACCAGTAATTACTAAGCGTGGCTCTACCGCCTAACAAATCTGGTAAATGTAACACTACAGTAATATTACTTTCGGAGTAAAGAAACGAAATTGTAATACTATGTAGCAAACGTGCCATATTCTGTCGTCTGTAAAATCTTATTACGGTGAAAAAGATTCTTTCGGACCGTCGTCCATTCCGTATTATAATTTATTTGCGCGTCCCAACAGGCAAAGGCGTTGTTCGCCTCGTTTATCCGCAAGTGATTACCTGAGCGAGCTTAACGTTTGGAATAAAATCGCTTCAAGGGGTAACCTCCTTTATTAAGTATTTATACCAATTTATATAAACTCTATTAATATAATCTAGTTACAAAGTTATATCTTTTCGAAGGAAATTGTACGTTTAGTTAGCAAGGATTATAATATACTGGCCTCTGCCCGCGACTTCGTTCGCGTGGAATAGTTACTTTGGGCTAACGCTAACACGCAGCGGAAGCTTTCAAGAGGAAAATACCCCCGATTTTGAAATATTCTTCATTAGTGCTCCGCTCCTATTGTCTTAGCGTGATAATATATAGCCTATAACCTTCCTCGATAAATGAGCTATTAAACACTCAAAGATTTTTTCAAATCGGACCAGTAGTTCCTGAGTTTACCCCCTACATCGCAACAACGTCTCAAACTCATAAACTTTACCTCTTTATAATATTAGTATAAATAGGTTGTCTTTGAAATCTTATTCTTACTTTATAAGTTATTTAGTGTAGTCCTACTACATACTACTATATATAAATAAATGTTTCAGTAATAAGCTTACCAAAACCAATATTGTTTAATATTAAAACACATGTAATGTCATATTTATTTAATAACACTGTCATAATTCGAACTTAAAAACTAATACATAGTTCTTTCTTCACGTGTCAATATAAACAGATTGTTTGTGTATTTCTTTTTGATTCTTTTAAATGATAAAAACAGTATTGAGTAATGTACGAATATCATAGATTATAGACGTAAGTAGTGAGATGTATGACAAATAAAATAATATAAATAAAACTTTAAAAATTTTTGGTAGTGAAACTTTGTCTTCGGCTTTGAAAGTTTTATCCACAACCTTTTGGTATGACAAAAAGTAGAGGGGGTAAACACGGTGTCGGGTAGAGTGCTAAAAACACTGATTCTCGTTCAATCACCGACGTTAAGCAACGTTTGGCGGTATCAGTACTTCTATCATGTGTCTTTACGACACACCCTGTTTTTTTTCATTGATAACACTAAAGCTCATTTATAGCTACTAAACAAAAAAAAATGAATGCTTGACAAATAGTAAAATGTATTGAACTGTTTCATCTTCGCCTATCTATAGATGTTATATTTAAAATACGTTCATTTAATATAATTAGACTTCGTATATACATTTATACGTTACATTTTTGTAGGTATGTTTGTTTATACCTATTTCACGAACGCCCACGCTCAGAATATTTCAAACCGACATGACGACAAATAAATCTATTTGATACAAATATATTGCCGTACATATTGAAATGTTATTTTGTGGTGCGTTACGTATAACTTGTTGTAGCATATATTATTGTCAAAACAAAAAGCTATTGCGGAACGAGAACTTATAGATTTATTCATGCATCTAAAATATTTTTTTATAATAAATCGTGTATAATATATGTCGGGGCAGCGATAAAATTGCGTCCATGTAGTAGTATGACGTCATCCATAGTGACGTCATGGTTCTGATTTGATCGACCAGTCCACCAAGCACAATCGAGTAAAACGTTAACCGATATAGAAACACAACACTAACTATAGTTACGATGAATTATCCGTAAGTGTGACTAGCCCGACCGCCTGAGCGAGTATACCCACCATCTATTCATCAGTAACCTTTCAAAGCACCAAAATACATAAACAGCCGCACAGCCGATACCTCCAACCAATGGCGTCTCACATCGGGATCAATAATGAACAGCCGATAACTCCAACCAATATCGTTTGAGGTCATTAGTAACACCCCCGATATAGTCAATAGCGTGGTATCGCAGGTCAATAGTAGCTCCTCCGATATATACACCAAAAGAATGATGAAATAATCTATTGATTTACACGGTCGTTAATTTATCATCACTTTGGAAACATAAGAACGTAGTTCTAAAGAAATTATAGTAGTTCTAACTTACTCTCTTGTGCTTCTAAGTTGCGTAATTAATCTCACAAACTATGTATGCAGTTTAACTAAGAACGGACTTTCGTGCGATGAACATTATAACTAGTTCCGTGTCTGCGTGTTTAACATCAATAAAATTATGAATGTATATCAGCTGTTAAATAGCCATAATATAACTGTAATTTAGACTTTTTATTTTAGAAATTACGTCACCTATTTCACCATCTAGTTCAAGTACAATGAACTGGCGAATATCTATGTATTAAATTTCGTCTTACATCAGCATGTAAGAAATCTATTGCAGAGCCATATATCCCGAAGGAAAGTATAATCACCATATAAAGTATAGTCACCTCACTACGTAAAGGAGATTTCAACGTCCGATAAATCCACAGTTCCACATTTTTCCATATACGGTGGTACTACACAAGAACATTTCTCAGGTTCAGGTTTTCTCGTGCTGTTTTCCTTCATCTTCAGTCGATAGTGTTCCAATTTAACTTAGTAAATGTTAATTCCAATATAATTATTGGTACATACCGGGGTTCCAAACTGCGGACATCGGATCGCTATTATATGTGTCAAATCACGACTTGATTCGTCTTGTATATATATTTTTATTCAACGTAGAATACATTGAAACGCCTTAATCCTGTAGTGCATGAGCAAATCATTATTCAGTTTAGGCCCTAATAAGGCGCTTATGAACGTAAAAACTACCACCAGTTCGGAAAACAACCCAGTCATCGAGAAGAACCGGCAAGAAACTCGATCCGGTACATTTTTTTAACATATATATATATATCGAATACATTATACGTTACAATACCGTTTTAACTGGATGCACAGAGAGGAGTCAATTCCAGACGTCACCATCGTTCATGTATTGATCCACGCTATAATAGCCTTTCGACACTAAAACCCGATTGACATGGCGCTTAAATTTCCAGTTCGGCAAATCGGTATTATGTTTTGGGACTTTATTGTAAAACCTAACACTATTACCTAAGAAACTATTACTGGTTTTGCTAAGTCTGAAACATGGGACGACCAGCGACACGAAGGTACCGTTATTTCAGCCGAAAGACATAATCCGTCGACGGTCAAACAATACTAAAATGGAAACTCTACTAAGGATAGAAATATGAAATGTGGACAATAGGTTTCCTTTATGATATAGGGGACAGATGAGATTGGATTTATGTAAACTCTACTTCTAAGGGTTTGAAACTATTGTGTGAAGGATCATAAATAAACTCTGAACTTAGAGATGTATAGAATATATCATTTTTTTAACTCTACGTTAACTATTCTTACTAATATTATAAATTCGAATGTGTGTTTGTTTATCACGCTGTCATGCCTTAACTACACAACCGATCGTCTTAAAATTTTGCAGTTTTGCAAATTTTATGTATACATTGCCATTGGTACAAAAAAAGACATAAGATACCTTTGATCTAGAAAAAAAAGTACGCTTCCCGAGGGATAGGTCAAATCTATACTAAGTCGAGCGAAGTCGGAAGCAAAAGCTAATTGGTCATAATCTATACTAGTATTATAAAGCTGGAGGATTTGTTTGTTTGATTGAACGCGCTAATTTCAGGAACAACTGGTTGGATTTGAAAAATGTTCAGTGTTAGCTCATTTATCGAGGGACGCTATAGGCTATATATCATCACGGTACCACCAATAGGAGCGTAGTCCGGTGAAGCTGTTAAGACCTTGCTTGGTCAATAGCGTAGACAGTTCGAAAAAAAAAAACAATAGAAGCGGAGCACCAATGAAGAATGTCTCAAAATCGGACTTATTTCCTTTTGAAAGCTTCCACTGCGTGTTAGCATTAGCCCAAGGTAACTATTCCACGTAAACGAGGTCGCGGCCAAAAGCTAGTCTAGGTATAATCTCTAAATCACATAATATTTTGCTAATGACTAATTTGGTTTAATCTGATTTGGTCATCTAGAACGTGCTTAAGAATAATAAAAGAGACTTATAAGACGAATGCGCATGTTAAGTGAAGGGAGGTGGTAGTACGCTTAAGCGTGTCACGTTCCGGCATCATCCTTTATATGAGGCATATAAAATCAAAAACAGCTAAGTGCATATTCTCAGAGTTGGAGTTTTACTTAAATTCAAAGTTTCAATTTTAGGGAGTGGCATAGGCTATTGATTTTGCCTGCCTATGGCCATCAGCTCTAAAAGAGAAGTTCAAGGAATAAAAAAAAATGCGATAATTCCTTAACTGTATTTTATTCTTGCTTTACTTCTTATTTGATGACTTGGTTGTATTAAATGTATTTGATCCCAAAATCAATTTTAAAACGAAAATTAAAAGGCTTTAGCTGTATTTTATTTTTTGTAGGAATTAAATGGTGATTTGCAACCAATAAGACTAGATGGCTCCATACTCAGTTCATTTTTAGAACTTGTGGCACTTAGCTGTCTTTGATTCTATATGCCTCATATATTAAATAACCAAGCAAGGGAGTAAGATCTGTATCAGCCTGAGTCAAGATCTGCAAATGATAATAACCACTCGCGACTCCCCTGGTCTTGCTAGTGTCCATGGATGGTGGTGATCACTTAGCATCAGGGACCCGCCTATTCGTTTGCCCCTAAAATAAAAAAAAACCAACAGTGACAGTGAAGAGCTTGGAAGGTCGTGCGACAACTAACCATGGACTGCACATTTGTCAGTGGTTACCATTGTTCTTGAATGGTACTATGCTTACTATCAGTCACGGTGTCGACACTTTGCCTTGGTAATATCGAAAAAAACAACTGCTGGTTACATCATTTATTTTGCTTAGGATCCGTACACAAAATATGTTCGCGGTTATGGATAGGGGAGGGAATGGTGTCGCTTACTTTTTTTTCTCGAACTGACTACGCTATTGTCCTAGCAAGGTCTTAACAGCTTCACCGGACTTCGAATCGCTTACTGTAACAAGGTGTGAAAAGGGGTTCAGGGAATCCTAAGGAAACGTGACGTTAGTAGCTTCTTAAACAATTTTGTAAATTTTTATCTTGATTTTTTTTTTGTTATAATCGACAGTAATTCGTCTTATATTTGTAAACATTTGAGATATTTCTGCGTGTATATTTTCGTCATAACGGCTTAATAACTTGATATATTTTCAAATATTTTTTTTTTCAAAATTGTCAAAATTTGTATACTGTTTATGGCCATATATTATGATATATTTTATTCTATCTTCTGTTACCCCCCTTACAATATTGCATCATGAATAATAAATCTCCCCCTTACTATATCACTATGTATTATAAAACAAAGTCCTCTGCCACGTCTGTCTGTCTGTCTATCTGTCTGTTTGCAGTAAACTCAAAAACTACTGAGCGAGTTTTCATGCGATAGTAGATAGTAGATAATCGCTAGATAGCGAGATTCACCAGTAGATAAAGTGATTCACGAAGAAGGTTTAGATATATAATTTGTGAAGGTTTTTTTTTTATTAGTGTGGGACAACGTCCACCGGTCCAGCTAGTATTAGAATATATATATTGATAGGAGGGTAACAGAAATGTGACAGCGTTATGAGCAAAGGGCGGGATTCTAAAAGTAAAATTTTGTGTGACGTGTTTTATGGTACAGCCCTATACCTTGTTAAAGATCACGTGATGATACTATATATACCGATCCTAATCTTATCTTAATATCATAGATAAATTTACACGCTCTTTTAAGATAACGAATGTCACAAAATATGCATTGAAATTCAGTTCGAAATCCAGACTCACATGTCATCATAGGATAATAAAAAAAAATCCATGACATAATAAGTTTTCCACTTCTCAATGTCTCTGTGAATATATCACATTATAAAAAGCCATGAAGATTGCACCAATCGTACTATTGTGGCAGTCTCCATACTTGCGTCACCAGTTCATTTGAAAGTCCGATTTAAAATAGGTTAATAGCTACGCTTTTACTGAATAGACAAAAAAACACTAGTAAAATATTATAATAACGGTTCTCTTTTGAACTTCAAGCGTTTAAAAAATGTGAGCGTTTGTTTTTAAATTTATTCTATAAATCATAGTAATATGCATAACAAATCACACGTGATTCATTATTTAAATACACATTTTAAAGTTCAATACGTATGAATATTCAACCATAATACAAAACTGTAAATGGCTCAGTAACATTGTCAACGTAAATTTCGAAATTTGACGCTTAATTAATTAAATGTATTTTTTTATATATCATAGGAGGCAAACGAACAGGTGCGTCATCTGATAAGTGATCACCAACGTCCATAGACACTTGCAACATCAGGAGAGTCGCAAGCGCGTTGCCAGCCTGTGTTTGGGGGGAGGCGGGAAAGGGAAGTGGTCCTCCGGTGCTCTCACTGACCGAACAAAACGCAACAATGCAAGCACTGTTACTTCACTGTTACTTTTCTGTCGGTCGAGTGGTAGAACCTGGGCGAGCCGACCCAATCATGCTGGAACCAGTAATAGCTTCAGCGTGGCTCTACCACCTAGCAGACGTTGCATGATTACGTATCAAACGTAATCTAAAACGTTGTATTCTTTCTAGCTACAATATGTTCAAATATTTTTTATCTATCTTCAATGATTATAAGCGATAATAAATCTATGATCGAGGTGAAGATATATCTATATTTAGCATGTTTTACGCATAATGTGTCTTGACCAAAACATGTTTATTATAAATTGAATATATATATAATTTTATTGCGAGGTTTATAATAGCAAACAACAGCCTTACCTAAACATAAGTCTGAAACAACTGGTTACAAAGGAGGCTTTAATTATGAAACGCCGAAAATTTGGAATAATATAATCCCTCAATTATATATGAAAGTAAATTAATATATTTTCCTATATAATACAATATATTATAATTAATATATACTTAGTCTGACCATAAATACGGTTACAATAAAAAATAAACAAAATATTACATTTGAATTTGGAATCTGTCATTTTAATATGATTCATTGGATTTCTTATTTTGGCGCCAATACATTGTACAATATTTTGCGATATTAAAATGGAGTGGGGTGATAAAGAGAACCGAATCGCTGTGATTGCATTACACAAAGTAGATATGGAGCCAAATGCAATATTTAAAACTCTGCCTGCGCTTGGAATATGTAAAATGTTTGTGTACCGGGCTATTAATAGGTACAATAAGACCTCCTCTCTTTGTGACAGAAAAAGATCTAGCCGTCCACGTAGTGTTCGTATGAAAAAGGTGGTCAAAGCAGTAAGGGAAAGAATTTGAAGAAATCCTGTCCGAAAGCAAAAGATTTTATCTCGGGAGATTAAGATAGCACCTAGAACCATTTCGCGTATTTTAAAAGATGACTTAGGACATGCAGCCTATAGGTGACGTACCGGGCATTTCTTAACTGATAATTTAAAAAAGAATAGGGTGGTAAAATCGAAACAACTACCGAAGCGGTACGGATAGGGAGGTCACAGAAAAAAATTGTTTACGGATGAGAATCTTTTTACAATTGAGCAACATTTTAACAAACAAAATGACCGTATTTATGCTCAAAGCTCTAAGGAAGCTTCCCAATTACTCAACAGAGTGCAACGTGGGCACTATCCGACTTCAGTGATGGTTTGGTGTGGTATTAGCTATGAAGGAGTGACTGAGCCATACTTTTGTGAGAAAAGTATCAAAACCTCGGCGCAGGTGTATCAAGATACCATTCTTGAGAAGGTAGTGAAGCCCCTTAACAACACCATCTTCAATAACCAAGAATGGTCCTTCCAGCAAGACTCGGCTCCGGGTCATAAAGCACAGTCTACACAGTATTGGTTGGAAACGAATGTTTTGGACTTCATGAGAGCTGAAGACTGGCCGTCGTCTAGTCCCGATCTTAATCCGCTGGATTGTGATTTATGGTCAGTTTTAGAGAGTACGGCTTGCTCTAAACGCCATGATAATTTGGAGTCCCTAAAACAATCCGTACGATTGGCTGTGAAGAATTTTCCCATGGAAAGAATGAGTGCTTCTATTAATACCTGGCTTCAACATTTAAAGGACTGTATTGCAGCCAATGGAGACCATTTCGAATAAGCTTTTTATATTTTAAATTGTTTTATATTTATGTATTGTACTAACACACTGTAAAAGTAATAAATGTTATTTGCAATAGAAAATATTTTTTTTCTTTGTTTCAGTATTTATGGCAAGACTAGGTAGGTATATATACATATATTATTATAATATTCCTAT
Organism: Antheraea pernyi; assembly: GCA_015888305.1. Taxonomy (NCBI): domain Eukaryota; kingdom Metazoa; phylum Arthropoda; class Insecta; order Lepidoptera; family Saturniidae; genus Antheraea; species Antheraea pernyi. The sequence goes on along the minus strand of MU159108.1, from coordinate 231,023 downwards.
AACATGGGATCCTTCAAGTGTAACGTGAAGGGGCATTTATGCAGGAAGGCATCTCTCGGTGGTCGCCGTTGTTTTTGGATTGTAGATACTGTGCTTACCATCAGGCATAGTGCAGTCACTTTGCCGTGTTACAAAAAAAATATTTTCACATTCCAAAATAAGAATGTTAAATAATAAAAAATAATATCATAAATGAATATAGTATTTAATACTAGCTTTTGCCCGCGATTTCGCTCACGTCAATGTTAATTTGACCTAGTCTACATGAACAGTGCATTTTTCTAGATTAAGGGTCCTTGTCATTTTCTGTAGTCAGTGTCATTTCATAATGAGGGGTTGAGTAGTTAAAGCGTCAAAGAGTTACAAACAAGCAAAGAAACTTACATTCGTATTTATAATATCACTATTATAATATTGTTAGCTATTTTGAACATTTATTGATTATTAAAAACGGAACTGGCCAATTTAGATATAAACTGTTAATAAAGAATAAATTCTAACAATTAATCACTCGTTAAATAACCGACACGAGTTCGGGCAGAGCTATCGCACGATATGACGGCCAACGAAAGAGTGCGTCGACACGTTTTTTTTTTTCTCGACCTGACTTCGCTATTGACCTAGCAAGGCCTCTACAGCTTCACCAGACTACTAAGGCGAGCGCTTAAGGCACTCAAACGATTTTTATTTGGGCAACTAGCTCAAGGGTGCACGGCACACCTTGGCTTAGCTGTTGCCTGATTCATCCAATTCGCGACCTATCTTAGCTAACCTAAGTTAAACGCCGCTCCTTATATGGACCGACGCAGTATAACTACCCGACATTTTCATTTATTTCCAACAATATTAATATTACTTACATGACTTCACTGAATTTTACAAATTACAATCTCATATGTTCTCTCTTTTTAAACATAAATTATATTTCACCAAGTCTACTACATAATTGTATTAAAAAAAAAGTTAAATCTAAAATATTCAACTACACATTCACCGCGTTACTCATATCTACATACAATAACCTACATACAAACGCTTGAATAAAATATTAACTCAACAGTTACTACAGCGGACATCAATCAAGCTGTCGTCATCTATTTTCGAGGAAAACTTAATTTCGTCGCCCGCCCCTAATATCTGATACTGCAAAACATTCATTCATGATGAGATATAATTAATTTATACATAGAAACAAAACATCGTAATTAGACCCTTTCGGAATGAAAACGATATGCTTAATTAGTGATGTAAAAGTCATAGTTCAATATTTTAATAACTATACATAAAAAAAAGTTTCAGACTTAGCAAAACCAGTAATAGTTCCTTAGGTAATAGTGTTAGGTTTTATAAATTCCCAAAATATATTACCGATTTGCCGGATTGTAAATTTAACCGCCATGTGAAGCAGGTTTTAGTGTCGAAAGTCTATTATAGAGTGGATCAATATGTGAACGATGGTGATGTCTCCTCTCTGTGCATCCACTAAAAACGGTATTGTAACGCATATGTATTCGAAATATATATAATATTTGCCGGACTGTACATTTAAGCGCCATGTCAAGCAGGTTTTAGTGTCGAAAGTCTATTATGGAGTGGATCAATATGTGAACGATGGTGATGTCTCCTCTCTGTGCATCCACTAAAAACGGTATTGTAACGTATAATGTATTCGAAATATATATCATATTTGCCGGACTGTACATTTAAGCACCATGTCAAGCAGGTTTTAGTGTCGAAAGGCTATTATAGAGTGGATCAATATGTGAACGATGGTGATGTCTCCTCTCTGTGCATCCACTAAAAACGGTATTGTAACGTATAATGTATTCGAAATATATATCATATTTGCCGGACTGTACATTTAAGCACCATGTCAAGCAGGTTTTAGTGTCGAAAGGCTATTATAGAGTGGATCAATATGTGAACGATGGTGATGTCTCCTCTCTGTGCATCCACTAAAAACGGTATTGTAACGTATAATGTATTCGAAATATATAAAAGATGCACCCGATCGAGTTTCTTGCCGGTTCTTCTCGATGACTTGGTTGTTTTCCGAACCGGTGGTAGTTTTGACGTTCATAAACGCCTTGATAGGGCCGAAACTGAATAAAGTATTTTTGTTTTGATTTGATCAAATATACAGTTAATCTATTTCAACGTCTTTCCACGTTCTATCTACCTTCTATTATTTATTATGTTCTATACACATAATAAGTAAGTAAATCTAACGCGTCTGAAGTTTTAAATTTTTTGTGAAATAATTATTGGAGGTGTCTTGGGATAAATAGTAAAATACATTTTAATCATTTTAAAAATATATTTACATGAATAAGTATCACTGCTAAAGTATTGCGTTCATGATAAATGAATCATATTCTCGAGTAACATTTAGTCTTGGTTTCATTAAAATCGTTTCACTCTATCAAAAGTTATTGTAATTTTAACAACGACGCGACTTAACTACGAGAGAAAATTAAATGAAAAGTAAATGGACTTAATACATTCAGATGATTTTATTAAAAATTGTTTTTTTTTTTTAAATTAGGTTTTGAATGAAGTAATAAAATATATTTCAATCATTTTGAGTAATATCTATCTGTCTGTTTGTTTGAACGCGCATCACTGCTAAAGTACTGCGTTCACGATAAAACCTTACCACTCACCTCATATTTTATTAAATTTGCTGCTTAATCTATTACATTATTTATGTATACTATGTGATTGAATATAATAAACGCGTGCATAGTAACAAGGTATTAGCCAGCGTTCGCTTGGCATAAATCTCCATACATATATCGGTGCGTTCCGTGAGCTATATTCGAAATCCCGTTACGATCCTCAGTTTAGCGGAATAGAATTTGCACCGCAGTTTTAGGTCGAATAAAATATAAAACATTTCTGTATTCTATGAGATGATGATATTGTAGAAAAACACGGCATAGAAACTTGTTATATTTATAAATAATACATGTAATAAGAAATTAAAGCACACGCTTCTGTACTTTTTAGATTATTGTTAAAAAAAATTGTTGCAGGTATCTTTTAATAAAATACATTTAAATCATTTTTAAGAAATGTCTATCTGTCAGTTTGTTTGTTTAAACACACATCAATATACCATATACGTATACCATTTAATTATATACCTTACTATGCTGATCATCTTTATCTTATAAGAAAACATTGTCGTAAAATGTGGAAGGAATACATCGATGAGCGACCAGTTAACAAAGGCATATGGTATAAAACCTTGCAACCTACCTTACTGCGCTATACCTGGTTCGACAAAATTAAAATCAGTTGAACTGAATTAAGTACTGCCTTTCGACTCCGTTCAGGGCACATTCCTCTGAATAGCTTTCTATATTTAATAAAAGTAAAATTCGTCACCAAATTGTGATATATGTAACATTGTAGAAGATGTATACCATATAATGTCTGAATGCACACGTAACCGAGCCCAAAGATTAGCACAGGAGAGGTAAAATGAAGGACTCATTAAGATCTGTGGGTGTATGTAATGCCATCCTTGCTTTCCCGACATCAGAGGAAGCAAGAATGCTTTACAGGCTGGTTATGGTTGGAATGAAAAACCGGTAAATTATTGATTGTTTGTGTACATTTTGTTTTTTTCTGTTTTACTTTGTTGTTAATCACTGGGGTGACATGGTTAATTTGTGACCAAACCCCAATTATAAATAGAGATTATAAATAAATAATAATAAGAAAATCATAATGCACATCCTCATGTAACATTTCGTCTTGGTTTTATTAAAATCGGTTCACTCTGTACGAGAGAAATTAATTAAGTAAAAGGAGTTAAATTGAGATGATTTTTTTAGTAACCGGTTTTTACATTAGGTTCCACGCGGACGGAGTCACGAGCACAGCAAGGTTTGCCGTTGTGCACGTATCACGCAAAAACTACTGAACAGGTTCCGATCAAATTTTAAAGTATTATTTCATAGACACTGTGAAATCTAGAAAGAAATATCACTTTATCTTCGTTTAATATAGTTATTAAGTATTTAAAAAAGTTAGATTTTTATAAGCACCACGAGTTCTACGAACAGTTTCCTTGCCGTAGAAAACTGGGGCAAACGGTGTTGTGCTTATAATTCTTCCTCTAACTGTAAACTTTATTCCTAACATAATAAATTACGGAAACGAAGTCGCGGGTATCAGTCGTCGTCGCATTAAGAAAAAACCTTACATAAACATGGTTTTACTGAACTAATAAACATCATCATTGTCCTTAATTTCCATTAATGATCGAGGTCAACCGTAACCCTATAATAATAAGGTTGGATATTTACTAAATTATCGATATTAATCATAGGTGACAGCTGCCGGTAAAGCAGTCTTAGTGACCGGTTGTGATAACGTTCTTGGCAACGCTCTGGCGCGAAGATTAGATGATATGGGATACCACGTCTTCGCCGGGTTCACCTCAAAAACCGGCAACATTGACGCTGATATGCTCAAAGAGGACTGTTCCGGAAGACTACATACGTTGCAGCTCGACATTACTTCTGAAACACAGGTAAGAACTTTATTTCTCCTCCAATTTATTACTACAATACCTCGGGTAAACGTCCTAAGTATTGAACAAAAGTTTCTCTACGTTAGCTATGAGTTACACCACGCCTAACATATTTCGTACAGCATTGAAGTACTCTTTAAGTTTAATGCTTACTCTAATTTAAATGTTTTGTGTCGTTTTACTGCGTGTTTATATCTCTTATAATAAAAAAAAACACTATGCAAAATGACTGCATATTGAAATAAATTTAATAATTGTAGCTTGCCAGGAGAGCATTAGTAAGAAGCCCTAACCTGTAGTCCGGTGAAGCTGTAAAGACCCTGTCGGGTCAATAGCGTAGTCAGTTCGAGAAAAAAAAAACAGTGCGTGCGTACAAAGTACATATGTCAGAAGTGAAACTTCTTTGGCGAACTAATTTATAAGTCTTGTTTATATTTATACAAACAAGAAAAAAGAAAAAAAAAGAATAAAACGTTTTTTTATTTATTTAATCTGCGTTTACTGCAAATGACGTCACTTCCGTTGCATAGGTATGTGCACGCAGGTGCGTGACGTTACATCTGTAAAAATTTTACCCTCATGCGCCTAAAGAAGTTTCACTTCAAAAAGCTCTAACATCGCGCTACGGTTCGTTTCGTTAAGATGTTTTTCTTTACCGTAAGCCTAACTTCATTGGAGGAAGTCAAATACATCTATCGAAGCAGTCTCAATACACGCTACTAAATAATCATCATTGTTTGTCACAAAGTAACGTCATTCCAAAGTATTAAATAATCTAAAACCCCATACTACCTAATATCATATCATCTCAAGGATTTTAGTGCGGTGCTCTGAGGGATAGAGTGCCAATAGAGTATAGTCAGTTCGAAAAGAAATCTCGAGGATAATTTACTAATTAATAGAAAGTTACAGCAAAATAAAACAACTAAATTTACTGTATTTTGTGCTATGTTTAGTTAACTGAGGGCGTAACTTAATTTTTTTTTTTTTCGAACTGACTATGCTATTAACCCGGCAGGGTCTTTACAGCTTCACCGGACTACTCTTAAATATTTCTGTCATTATTCTATAGACTAGTGTAAATGTGAAAAATATGTAATACACGGAATCAATTCTTACAATTTAGATGAATATATTTTGTAATTACTACAAGATAGTAATTTAAATGTAACAATAAATCTAAAATATTTTTCAGAAATACGTAACTAATCTTGTTAACTACGCTGACGTAGCGATTAATGACATTTTAACGACGTTTTGACTTGTTTCATTCTCAATATAATATTATTATTATTTCATTACTATTCATTATTCAGATATACATATCATTATTCAATAGATAACAAAAGTCAGTAATAAATAATTCAGAACTTAATTGAAAAATAATCTAGCGACATCTATCGACAACATAACTTTGTTTCTGTACACAAGATCCTGTCTGCTTCATTGTACATCGTCGACCACCTGCCAGAGGGCGCGCAAGGTCTTTGGGCGATAGTGAATTGTGAATCGTGGTGCGCTCTTGGCGAACTAGAATGGGTGCCGTTTTCAGTTATCAAACGTTCTATGGATGTGAACTTATTGGGTAAGTACAGTCAAAGAACAAACCACTATGCCACTTTCATCTTTTGTTTGAAATGTTTAGATGGCGTTAGCTGTTTCGTTTAATAATTAAGGTGCTATAAAATAACGGAATATAAATTAAATCTACAATTATTGTTTTATATAATATAATATATTGGTTTTAATTGTATTATGATCTCGATTATCTATGTTTTATATTTAATTAAACACTAACAATACACTGAAGCCCAAAAGTCAGTATATAATTCAATAAGATTTAAAGTTAAATTTAAATTCATAAGGAAATCGAAAACCAACCACCACCAACCAAAATATTTAAGTCAAGTTTATTTATTATACTCATTCTAAATATATACATTAATAATATCCAAAAGACGAAAAATTGACTGAATAAAGTGGTGTTTTATGATATTCGAATAGATAGAAGTTAGAGAAAGCCTACGAAGATTACACGCTTCGTACAGCGACATCTACTGTAGACCTCTGAACTGACATAGACTATTGCTTATCGAATGAACATAGTTTATTTTTGCTTCTGTTTACAAAATACGTGAAATTAAAATATTAACATATAACTATGTATTTGTATGAATACATATTAGGTTTTTCATTTCAAGTGTTTCATTTGGAATGACTATTTCTTTTTTCGCTGACAACCTAGATGCCGAGAAAAAAATCCTCTCGAAATTTGAGCCCTTAATTTTAATCCTGAGCTTATTAAATATTTTGATTTAGGTTTTTTCCCATTTAAAAAACATGTACCTACTTTTTTTTTGTATAAAATTCATTGTCAAGTCGTAAACTTTAGCCAATTTTTCGATCCACTTCTATAAACAGTGGAAATCTCCGGATTAATTCAGGTTACATACTGACCTAGTTAGTCTCAATACACAGTATACTGACTTCTGTGCCAAGCCGAATAATACATTTTAATCAGCGCCGGAAGTTTAAGCTTTTAGAGTTCCATAACAGACCGGATATAATATAATTAATACCCATATTCGGTACTTAAACTATATTAGCTTATACAAGAAATGTGCAACAAGATTACTATTAAATAACTATGAACCTAATGCTCTAGGTGATAGACCCACGCTGAAGCTATAACTGGTTTGAACATGAATGAGTGGGCTCGCCCAGGGTAGTACCACCCTCTCACAGAAAATCGACGTGAAGAAACAGTGCTTGCATTATCAGCGAGAGCGCTGGAGGCCCATCTCTCATTACCTCCCTTACCCTATGCCCTCACCCCCTACCGCCCTCCCCTTTTAAAGGTCGGTAACACACTTGCGACTCCCCTGGTGTTGCTAGTGACTATGGACGGCGGTGATCACTTACCATCAGGTAGCCCGCCTGTTCGTTTGCCCCCTATTATTAAAAAAAATGCTACTCTCATACCTGTGTATAAATTCACAAAATTTTGTTTATAGTCGCGATAAATGTAAGTGTGGGAAGACATTATCGTCATGGACGTCATGTTACGAACTAACGGGCTGCGGTCTGCGTCATGATCGACGCAACAGAATAAATAACTAAGCCAGCGGTTTTTACACACATCAAACGAGTTTTGCGAACGATAATTTCGAGTTATTGGAATGACACAGGTGTGAAAACGTTGAATTTACGCTTTTATCGGAATAACTTTTAAGATTAATTTTAGCAAAACAACTAATCGAAAATTCGTGCAAGTATGGCACTCCATAAAATAATAAACAAGCGACGACTATTAGCCTCATTTTTATCCAATTACGCAAATGGAGGGAGATATTGAAAAAGTGTTTCTTTTTGCACGCTCTTTGTAGCCTAAAAAGTGTTGAAGAATTTTAACGTCGAGGTATCGTCGACCTTTTTTAAGTCACCTGGGTAGTATCAATTATCTGTGTACCAATAGCTATTCTGGAGCTGTTTTTTAGGCGTAACATGTTTACCATCTTAGACCATATATCGTCACTTAACATCAAGTGAGTTTCTGGTCAAATACTAAAACCTACAAAGTTAACAAAATAATTAAAAGTACCTATTGTAATTACAGAATTAAGGAATTGTAGTTTATGAACATGTATAAATAAAAAGCATGTATGTATGTAGGTACATCACTTCAGAACGGTTGTTTGGCTAATTTTTTTTAAATGTTATATTGCAATCTATCTCATGACATTCAGCAAAATAAAATAGGCTGAGTGCCTTAAGCGCTCGCCTTAGTAGTCCGGTGAAGATGTTAACCTAGTATTAAGACGCTAGGTCAATAGCGTATTCAGTTCGAAAAAAAAAAGGTTGTGCGACACATGTCTACTGACATGTATGCTTCTCTATTATTATTTTATAGTAGATCGTGTGTGTTTTTACCTTCCTTATGCCTTCGCGGCATGTTTTGAATTTGTTTGTAATTGTAGGGAAGTAGTTTGTTTTTTTTTTTAATACTAGCACGGCAAAATGACTGCACTGTGCCTGATGGTAAGCACAGCACAATCCAAAAACAATGGCGACCACCGAGTGACACACTATCCATCGCCGGTCGCCGCTGTCATGCCGGCCTGCGAAAAGCGGGATATACACATGCTGATCCCGAAACGCGACCGGTATAAGCGAATCACTATGACGGGCTTTTTCGCCATATTCAAGGTGGTTGCGACCCAGTCAGGCTGTAAAACCCTACCACCCCGCTTTCGCCATTGCCTTATTCGTTATTCAGCAGAGTGCACCACGTGCAGGTGATGTTGGCTTGGGTGTCTCGAGTCTTAGATGTTATTTGACACCCCTTACACCCCTAAGTACGTGTAGGAAAGTAAATGTTTGAAAAATATTACACAATAGTAAAATGTCAGTCAAAAATAATCCATATCAAAAGTGAGTTAGGCAAAAGACAGTAGGGTAATTTTTTTATATATTATAAGCGGCAAACGAACAGGCGGTAAGTGATCCCTGGGGGTAAGTGATCACAGCCGTCCATTGACACTAGCAACACAGGGGGAGTCGCCAGTGCGTTACCAGCCTGTGTTTATGGGAGAGGGGTTGGGAAAGTGGGGGGGAGGGGGAAATGGGGGGAGGAGGTGGTCCTACAGCGCTTTCACTGACCGAACGATACGCAACAATTCAAGCAACATTACTTCACGTCGGTTTTCTGTGGTACTCTTCCGGGCGATGCGACCCATTCATGCAGAAACCAGTAATAGCTTCAGCGTGGCTCTACCACCTATTAAAGAGAGAGATTTTCAAAAATATTTTCAGAATTGACAAATTGACGTTCAGTTACCGTATTATTTGATTACGTGGTAACATCGTAAAGGGGAGATTTGATCTCATTTCCTTCATCATTACAGTAGTATCTAGTTAAACACAAAAATTTAAAAACATAAGCACTATTCGATTTACTCACAGACATGAAACGCAAATATAGTGCCCTAAATGTTTAGCTTAATGCTATTTCGGTGTTAAAGGAATTTGCTCTGCTAATTCGATTATTTTGGAGCTTTTATTATTCATCGCGAACCCCTTTCAATTTGATTTCGACTTTTTCGACATGCTTCTACAATATAACGTTCTCTTTTTAAAAGGTTTTCTTTTAAAAAGGGAATCTTTAAGAATTCGTGATTCTTCGAGAATAATAAATCTGCTATAGTCTGTGGTTTCACCTGCCAGTTACTAGAAGTACATACTCGTCTGTCCTATTGGACGAATATCATTACTACGACTACTAGAAGTACCTAATTATGCCTTTTACACACGAAATGTGAAGGTATTTAAATCCTGAAATCTTTCTCATTTCAAGATCTATCTAACGCAATATTTTTTTATCATATTGAACTTATCATAAGATTAACGGGTTCAAAATATAAGTTCTATAAAATATTAGTATAGATTATGAATTAATGATATAACTTCTAATTATTCTTTAAAACCATTTCAGTTTTATTCCTATTCATAGGGGTATCAATTAGTTTTGCCTAAAAATTTTAGACTAATCGGTCTCTTTAGAATATGCAAGGTCCATTACTAAGCAGCACATTTCAAATTAGGTCCAGCTCGATTGGTACAAGTAATGCTGCCACTGGTGCGTCGTGCACGAGGCCGCGTTGTATTGGCTTCCTCGATATTGACCCATGTTGCTGCCCCCGTACGTGGAGTCCACGCTGCCTCTCTAGCAGCACTCGACGCTTTGGCTGCTTGTCTACGCCGTGAACTCAAAGCTCGAGGAGTTGATGTTGTGAGTAAATTTAATTATCATTAAAGCTTAATAAAAAAAAATCAGCCTATAATAGTTGCCATTAACCTCTGTTGGACAAAATCTTTTCCCGAACTAAAGTGGGCTTATAAAACCTCTAAAAGTTACATTTATTTAGAGTTCATTCTTACAAAATATTGTTCTTCTATTTTCTATTTCATAACACAACTACACAACAACAAATATCATTCCATATTTCTATAAGTCTAAACTAGAGTTAAATGTTATTAAAAATCATAATAACCACAAGTTTAATTTACGTATGTACTTGTGTAAATATGTCCTCAAAATTAAACTAGGTCGTGGTTGCGGCCGGCGAGTACACGACTGGCAATGCTTGGCTCTCCGAAGAGAAACTTTTGGAACAAGCTCGCGACATGTGGAAGAGACTTAGCGATGAACAGAAAGGCGCATACGGTGAAGATTATTTTGAGCAGGCACTCCGCAGTCTTGAAAAGTACACTAAAAGCGCTGTAAGTAGTATATATTGAATAAAATGCCACCGTACAAATTGAAATATACCTATACACTACTTCTTCAGTTCGATAATTTTGCTGTTTCATAGGCAATCTTTTTTTTTAAATATATTGTAATGTATGTCATCATATTCACAGTTTATAACATATACTTAAATTAATAATATATTTTGAGGGTTCGTATTATATATTAAGCTAACTTAACTAAACGACACGAATAATAACACGAGTAAGTGTACTGTACTGTATCCGTTGGTAATCCATGTTAGTTATGTTGTATTATTATTAAATACACAGTTAATAAAATTTGTGAAAAATGGAATCAAATTCAATTAAATCTAAGCAGATCATTCTTGAAAATGTTTAAGATTCCTCCTTGCCTAAGGTGAATAATCTATGAGCTGACCATGTACCGAAAGAGACAAAAGTACGAAAAATAATTTACATTTAGAAATATTTTTAGTACTATAAGATTTTTTAAATGTGCCACGCTTAGAAACTAGAAAAGCTAGATTTCATAAAAAAAACGGCACAATCTAAATATTAGAAACTGTGACAAACTGGTTGTCCAACGTTTTAGACAGTAAAACCAGTAACAGTTTTTTGGGAAATAGTGTTACATTTTACAACAAAGTCCCAAAAGATATTACCGATTTGCCGGATTGCGAATTTAAGCACCATGTTAAGCGGGTTTTGGTGTCATGGAATGGATCAATATGTGAACGATGCTGATGTCTGAAATTGACTCATCTCTGTGCATCCATTAATAAAGTAAATTTTCAAAAAAAAATATTAACCGACTTCAATATCAGTCAAAAACCCATAAGGCACTAAAAAGCGGAAAATAAATAGTTTATCAAATTAACCAAATTAAATAAAACATATGAATATGTGTGCTACCTAGAGATGTACTGGAAGTCGGTACCAACCAAAATTTTTGTATTACAGAGACGCGAGAGTGGACTTAAACTTTATTCATATGTTTTATTTAATTTGGTTAATTTGATAAACTATTTATTTTCCGCTTTTTAGTGCCTTATGGGTTTTTGACTGATATTGAAGTCAGTTCATACTTTTTTTTGAAAATTTACTTTATTTTTCCATTTTTAGTGTACATAAATATATTTTACTAGCAGAGCCCGCGAACTCCGTTCCGCCTTAAGTATATTAAAATATGCCCATTTTTGCGGTATGGTATCTATCGGTAGGGTATGCGATATGGTTTCAATTGGTTGTACAATAAGTAACGTTTGGCACGAACGCAACCTTTTCAGTAATCCGCGATAGTTTCTACCACCAACTAGGCTACCATCGCTTCACACATTATAAACCTTAAGTAATGTAATTACAATGCTTGCGTCATGTTGCAACACAGCAACGAACATAAGCACAATAGGCTCCTAAGAATTGAAGAGTTTTTTTATAATATTGGTGGCAAACGAACATACGGGTCACCTGATGGTAAGTGATCACGGCCGCCCATGGACAATTGCGACACGAGAGGAAACACAGATGCGTTGCCGGCCCTTAAGAAAGGAGTAGGCTCGTTTCTTGAAAGTTTTCTTACTTTGCCACGGATCCCATAATCAGAACCTAACCAAACTCTCATCAAACTACCCTTGAAGTACATCCTTTCCAATAAAAAATGAAGCATTGAAATCGGTTAACGTGATATTGAGTTATTCGCAGCTTTCAAAAAAAAAAAAAAAAATCAAAATCGGTTAACCCAGTCCAAAGTTATGAGGGAACAAACAAAAAAAAAAAAAAAAAAATACAGACGAATTGATAACCTCCTCATTTTTTTGAAGTCGGTTAAAAACGTTTGTGACATTTACTATTATATAGAATATATTATTATTCTAAACCAGATCGAGTTTCTTGCCGGTTCTTCTCGATGACTGGGTTGTTTTCCGAACCGGTGGTAGTTTTGACGTTCATAAGTGCCTTCTTAGGGCCTAAATTGAATAAAGTGATTTTGATTTAGACTATGAAATGGCAAATGGCCTTAGAAACGTTAAAGTTAGCCCGTTTCTTTAAAGAAAACCAATGAAAAATTGCATGGTGTTACATTTTTCTATAATGCCCGCCTAGCTTGCTAGCTACCCTCAATTTAAAAGTTTGTTTTAAATATATACATTTCTCGATTATATATTACAAGTAAGTGTTTGATATTAATATTCAATTCCGTGGTATAGATATTCCGCTGGCGATTTCAACGATCTTCCTGTTGAATTCTATATGCAAAGACTTTACTAAAAGAGTGTTTTTTTTAGAATATACATTGATAAACATTGATTGATAAAAATAGACTTAATAAACCATACTTAATTCAATTATCAATTAATAAAGTAAAATTAAAGCTTTATTTAAATTCACACAAGTTAAGTATTCCATAGCAATTTACCAGTTTTATTGAAGTCAATATTCGGACGAATAATATGCTTGACATTTCAAAAACCAAATACTCGACGCAACTCTGCTACAGACATTTCCATTAAAATTAATCAACCAGAATGGATACCTGTGCATGTACGGTTAGTAATTTAATAAGAAGATTTTTATTTTAATTCTTAGTTCAAGGAGGCAAGTACTTCTTGTTGACATTTTTTTTTTTAATATTTTGCACAATTCTTGGTATATGTAGCTAAAAAAATATAAAAATTTTAACCTTAGAATAACAGTTTCCGTTTAGGTGTATGGTGAGGATGAATGAAGAAGTTGTTTATTTATTTTATTCAGTTAAATAAAGCAAATGGCGTTTTATTTTCGGAACCAATGCCGTTATAGGTCAATGACACATAATGATAGTTATATATAAAGATTTCAGCATAATAAATCTGTTAAAAAAAATACAAACTATAGGTATAGCAATTCGGTTATACGGTTTTTTAATAAAAGTAATGCATATGAATTACACTTTTTATTAAAATATTACAAATAATATGAAAATATAAGGAATTTGTAAATAAAAAACTATAGTTTAAAAATCAGTTGTACGTTATATTATAAAATTTTAGAAGTCACTTTTAAATATACGCATTTTTGATGTTTTGAAAATGCAAAAAAGAAACATTTTAGAAAGGATGACAAAATGTTCTATTTAAAAATTTTCTTAGTAACATTCAGTATTATATTTGCTTAATTTAGTGACATGCACTTCCATCCTGTATACATGCATATAAGTAATTAATATACAAGAATTCTTACTATATCTATTGAACAAGCTATTCGGCCACTCCACGCACATTTGTTACTATCGTTATAATCTTTTGTTATTGTTTTTATATTATTGTTTGTATAATTATTTGTTTGAAGCTATGAAGACCCGTCAGAGATGTAGCGTAGTAAGTTCGAAAAAAAAATTGAAAAATGTTGTAATATATCGCTTAGATATGGTAATATATATTCTTAAACATTTAGAATTATCTTTAATAATATAATAATAATACTTTTCAAAATATGACAGGACGCTGATCTATCAACCGTGACTCGTGCACTGAGTGATGGAGTGACTCGTACGTTCCCGCTTGCCCGCTACACTCCAGTGTCGCCGCGTGAGAAGCTCAAGTCCATTCTCGCTGAGCACATGCCTCGCTCTCTTTACGAAGGACTCTACGCCGACTAAATAACATTCAATCAACCAATATACAATGTTATTCAATCTCGAACAACTCGGAATATAATATTTCAATATTACAATTGTAAATTATACCAAATTCAAGTTGCTGACTGTACCTACTCTCATTTTACTTTTCACTTAAAACTTTATTCACAACATCGTGTCTCTCGTGGAAATATTACCAAGTTTTTAATAAATACGGACTATATCGTAGGAAACTATGAGTATCATAACTAGATCCTCTGGGTTTTTTCGAGATGTTTATGATAATTATAGCTCAACATCATTGTGTATAAAAATAATCTATTATTTATTCATATTTGCATATGCTTCGAAGTTAAACCTATTATTATAGACAGTGAAGTTACTTACCACTTACAAAATGAATACCACCGTCGAAGTCAATACACTTATAAATCGAAAGCTTACATCGATTTTTTAGTTAAAAAGGAATATTAATACCCATGTAATAATAATATCTATTAAATATAATTTTAATACCCTTTGTTTCAGTGAAAGACCTATTTTATTCGTCAAGATTTTTCAACCTATATATACAGGATCCCCAATTTCAGCTACCAGTAACTGGCAGCTAAATTAAACTAAATTAAAATAGGTAATTTTTGTAATTATTATTATTTATTTTTATAGTAGTAAAATTAGTTCTAGTGTAGTTAAAATAGTTTGTTGAAATACTGCTATAACTAATTTTATCTTAAATCTAAACCTTTTATCATATACGGTGTTATTACAAAAAAGTTAAATACGTATTGAACCCTTGCTTTAAAAAGGTCTCATATTAAATGCACCGCGGTCGCTGATCGTTCGCCATCTTGTTCTTTTGTCTCGCTTTGGTTACGTTGGGTTAGACTTGCGAGAAAGGATAACGTGAACTTATTGGGAAACTTTTTCAAACCAAGTATTTAATACGTATTTAACCTTTTTTGTAGTAACACGGATAAAGTTTAAAATATCGTGAAATACTTAAATGTTCTGAATTTCTTTAATAAGAAAAGTATATTTTTTATTTATAACTAATAACAATTATAGCTAAGTGTTTCAAAATTCTAATAATTACTTAAATAAATGAAGTTAAGGTTTCAAGTAACATAAATAGTACCTAAGTCAATCGTTAAATCATACTTAAATCGTAGCTTGGGGGGGGGAGGGCATTGTGGGACAATTTGTGACATTCGAGGGCAGATCAATTATGATATTTTTTTTACTTCCTACTTGTAACCAATGCTGTCGGACCTCAAATTCGACTCTAGCTACAGCCCTGCATAGAGTCCTCGGCATACTTTTTGAACGCTTTGAACACGTGTTCAGGTATAAATACGTATCATATTATCAATATATAACTTCGAGACAAGTATAAATAAATGCCAATTTTAGATTACAATAACAATATTTTAACTTGTTTTATAAACAATTCTTCATTATATTACGCGCAACATAGAATTATGAAACGGCTAACACTTACATTGACTACTCGCAGCTTCATTACTCTATGACGCGCAAGCTCTATTACGGCTCTATTCAGAACAGCCTAAAGGTTGACGAGGGTCGTACCTAGATAATATTACGGTTACTATAGACTTTAGTTAATTAATATCCTTCTTGTTGTTGCTAAGATTATTATATCGAATATGTGAAACGATACATCGACGAAATCATGTTTTTAAGATAATATTTTATACAAACACTATGTAATATTTTGTATAGATATTTTTATATTATAAGTCAGCATATAAGCCAGGTCAATAAATCGTTCACACATCTACCATCTCATTTATTATTTGGCACTCGATCAAATCTGTCACTGGCAGTCGCATATTATATTGTTGATCTGTGGCTATTTGCATTTTAAACGAGTCTTGGCATTCATGGTCCTTCAAATTAATGACTTACTTTCTAAAATGAATTTAATAAATATTTTGAATAACAGCCTTCTCAATATACGAGTATATCTTTGTTGCAAGAATAAATATTAGAGTAAATTGACATTAAAACATAAGAAGTTATCTTGAATTTTTACTCAAAACATTTATGCAATAGAACTTGTAAAATATCCTAAAAATATAAAAAAGGATTTTGTACGTAACAATGCATTTGTTCAAGTATGTTATGTTGGTCAATTAGAATGGGGAGTTGGTGTTATGATTCCCGCCGGTCCATGCAGTGACTGCATCTTTCATAATTATGCATTTACCCAAGTGCATTAAACAATAAACCAAAAAACACGGATGCTTAATTTTACAAGTATGTTAATGTGCTATGTCATGTCGTTTTAAATAAAAGCTATATATACATTCCTTGTTTTATTTTACTCAACGATGTGATCGAAGAAAACCCTAAGCTAAGCCCATAAAAAAAGTGCCCTCAGGTGAACGACGTGATATCAATGACATTGAAGAGTCTGTTGTTCTTCCGAACTAGTCTTAGGCTTGGAGCGATTTTATCATATATATATATATCATTACGCTTTTTGTAGGAGCTAAACAATAACGATAAAATATGAAATCGGTAAAAGAATTTTGGGAGTTAAATAATTAATTAACCAGACAAAACTGGTAGTTCCCAATAATAATTTAATAATTACTTGAGAACAAAGTCACGGACACCGGTTAGTGTTGTAATATAAATACTATAGTAAGTATTATTGGTGGCTCTTAATCTATTTATGGACAGCTAGTGACCAATAGACCATTCATTAATAAACTAATTAACTCCGTAGAAACTGTTATGCACGCATTGGCCTTTAAAGGCCACCAAATGTTAGTACCAAATAGATTAAATTCAATAAAATACACAAAATACTATTACTTACAGGAATTATTAAGGTACAGAGTTATGCGATAAAAATTGTAGACTTATAATATATCAAGAATCTACAAAAATGTAAAGTCATTCATATACCTAGTGGTTTTTATTTTTTATACATAAACTTGGTTTAGTCGACCCTATATTGGGTAATATTGGTGGGATTTTGCGTATTAGAGCTGCGAGATGTCGCACAAAAAATCTCTAGAAATTTCTATCAAGAGGATAATATATTCTCAAGTCATCACAACTTAAAACAAACTTTGTAATAATTACACTTTGGATAATGGTATAGTAATATTTTATTGTATAATGAAAATACAGTTCTCCTAGGCTCAATCACATTAAAACTATTAAACGCATTAGCATAGGACTGTGACCAACCCGAGGCGGATTTTTTCGTAGATTAAGCTACTATCTACTATTACTATTATATATACCTGATCAGAGTATAAACAAAATTTACGACCTCATTTTTTTTTCATTTTCCGCTTGACGTGAAATGCCCCATATATATATTTCAAATAAGGTACTTAAATATTGCAAAACTTATAAATTATATACTGCTTATAAAAACTGTTGTGGGAATTAAATTAGCCACCATGGCGCTACACGCTTAATTTAAATCGGATCAAACTAAACTTATAGTCGTCACTGTTATTGTTTAATTAATAATGTTATTTTTTCTTTCTTTCGCCCTATGATTTTTATTTTGTAATTACTAATAGTTCCGAAGTCGTAAACGGCCAAAGTTTGTAGCGGCCATCTTGGATTTTCGATCTTTCACTGTAATAGTAAATTCTCCAAGATTCTTTATAATGTATGCTATGAAACCATACAAGTTTTTTTAGTTTTTGCAAACGATTGTCAAACGTAGTATTTCGTAACATAAATTATTACCCTCTTTTTGGTTTCGCGGTAATCAGTTTAAATAAAATCACTTTCCAACGCCCTAAATAGATATATATTGTAACTTTATGTTAGGGAGACTATCAATTTATAACAGTTGTTGAAGTTTTTTTCACTTATCAATAGCAAATAATATCAAAACATTCCTTGTTGTCTATGAAACGACAGACAATCTTCTAATTTGAAACTTCTTTAACCTCGTTGTGACTCGAAACTCGATAAAACGGAAAAGCAATATTAAAGAGAGATAAATATATATACCTATAGGATTGAACGTGCAAGAGAATGAGATAGAATACATTGTACAATGTTTCTTATAGTCGTATTACAAAACCTCGGAACAAGGCATCACGACCATCGTGGTGTGTTGTTCGTGTGTATCATTTACATAAATATTTTATAATTTTTTTAAGGTTTCATTTTTACCGCATGTGAACTGGAAACATTTTTTTTTTGTTTTAACAACAATTTGTAGAGTACGCGTAGATCTAGAACGGCATTAATTAATAAATAAAAAAACACATAGTGTGCACTAACATGGACAGTTCGTCGCGGTTTATATTGGAATTAACATGAGCTTGCATTTGCTTTGTTGGCGTCACTCCCGTAATCCATGCGGTGTATTAGAACTTTATTTTTTATACTTTACATAAAATTATATAATCACATTATATGTGATCAGTAGTGGCGGATTTGCCCTAAGGCCCAGGAGGCCCAAGCCTAGGGCGGCCAATCATGACAAGAAAGGCACTGATGATAACAAAAAATAACTCTAAGAACGTAAATATTCTAAAGGCTCGCGAACATTATGGTGAGCCGCACTACACCGCATCGTATAACAATAAGCTTCCTAAATCACTTTGTACTTTTTATAAATAAAATATAGATAATGTAATGTGAAGTAATTATTTAAATTTCAGAATCGATTTCGATAAAAGTTGGCAAAAAAGTAAATTCATTATGTACTCAATATGATGGGTGCTGAGAAAAGGGTGGCTGGTACTTACAACATGGCCTGGAGTCTAGGGCGGCCAAGACTGCAAATCCGCCACTGGTGATCGCAATAAATTTTTGGTCATATATAACACCTCAGTTTACGTAATCTAGAAAAACCTATTCTCTAGAAGAGCTGTTTTCATATACGTTAATCGAATTAGTTTTAAACCATATAAAAAACTATATCCGATATTACAACTTGGCTAACTGGATAGTATACCGCAGAGAAATTGTGCTGTTAGCCGACCTGTAATGTAGTCGCGAAAGCCAGGGCATCGGGCACGACCTCGACCCAAATACTGTGCTCATGCTACAAAGGTCACATAGTTGCATTACAAAGGCTCGACTACACAAGACCTCTGGTATAAGATGCATGAAGTAAATAAAGTAATCTTTTGTAAATGATAATCATATTTTCCGCTTAGTGCGGCGTTTACCCAACAATTACCCGGCATCAAAATGGGTGCAAATGCATGAAAAATATATTTCTGAGCGTATTGTTTATATGAGGTATTATTATTGCGGGACAATAGTGAAGCTCAACAAAAGGTCAAGGCCCGATAAAAATTAATTGACTCCACATTTTATTTCAAAATTCGAAAAGATCATGTATGCAGTTCACATGCGGTAGAAATAGTGGTACTACAAGAGCATTTCTCAGATTGAAGTTTCCTCAGGATGATCTCTTTCACTGTCAGCTGACATTATTATCAATTTAAATTAGTAAGTGAACGCGAATTAAAAAAAAAATCGTTGATACATGCTGGGGTTCGAACCTGAGGATATCGAATTGACATACCTGCCGGTCAAAGCATTCGACCACAATAATTTCATATATAGCTAGTCAGATCATAAGTTCTGTCACAACTTAATTATTTTTAATTTTGGAATACTGGTCAGATATACTTCGACTACTTTTGAAAATAGAATGTTCACGCTTTACGAGTATAAAAAAGAAATTCATTTTCAAAAATGGAGTGATCGCAAAAGGAAGTTACTACGAGCTTCTCGTAAAAGGTACAGACATTATTTGAACGGACATTTGAAAAAAATAAGGCTGTTAAGGCGGTACGCGGAGAAAAAATACAACAAATGTTGTTTTTGGACGAACTAATTTCTAATATAGAAGAAGGTATAAGAAACAAAACGATAACGTGTAATTGCCTACAGCAATGAAGAAGCAAGCGCGAGTATTCCGAGGGTCCAGCGAGGGCATTTTGCAGTCTCATATTAAAACTGAATTGGGGTATTTTCTATAAAAAATCTCTGAAAACCAGTGCTTTTGTGTAGCAAAATAACGTCCTAAATACCAAAATACATAATGGAATCTCTTTTCTAAATAATATTCCAAAACAGACACTGTATATTCCCGCAGGATTCTTCCCCAGCTCATAAGACACCAAGCTTGCAGACCTGAGTGAATGCCCGTGGAATTGACTTTTTCCGGCATGAAGACTGGTCCTCTTCTAGTCCATAAACCCACTGGATTACAATATACAGCAACATTTGGAGGAGAAAGTGTACGCAGATACCTCATAGAATTTGGAGTCTCTTCGAGCATATCTGGTTAAAGCAGCGGCAGAAATAAATATGAACGTGGAGCATGCTCCGATCTATGGATGATTGGCTATGTCGATTAAAGGCATGTATTCAGAATAAAGAAGTGCATTCTGAATAATGTAAATAAAATTGTATAGTACATTTTATTTATATATATAATTATTAAACAATCATTAAAAAGTGTATAGTTAATTATATTTTTTTTTTGTAGAATTTATGATCGGACTATGTACATGTGTATATGTACATATATACGTGTATATAATATAAAAACCATTCAGAAAATATTTTCCTATTTATAGGGACAGCCAGCAAAAACCGTTAGCTAGTAACGCAGCCCGGATTCGCACGGGGGGATACTTAACACCAAAATGGCGTCATAAGTATCTAAAGGACTTAGAATATTCGGGTGCTTTTATATTTACATCACATCAAAACCAAACAGTTTCGTAAGTATATTCACACAAACAACTTTTTTTATTGCATATAATTTCTAATTTGTGATATTGTTTAGGATATTCAAGGGAGGCAAGGGCAATTTTACATAAAATGCCAAAACGAACTAAAATAATTGTGTAAGGTTTTATATTACATCAGCCAAATATGCGGAACAAATAACATGCTATTGCTTAATATTTAAAAAATAAAAGTGATTACTGTGGGTTAGAAGAGACAAGAATATACCACTGACTTTTCTATACGCATTTTTAAAATATACAATTCTGTGGTACAATATATTATCGTACCTCAAAAGGTTTAGCCATCGTAATGTAAGCAAGAGTACATAGAATTTCCTTTAGGTAACGTAAATATACAATTTGAAATATACTATAATAATATCTGATACTTGTTGTCATGTTAGAGAGATGCGAGAACTGTGTCGAGTGTCGACCTCGCTTTATTACACCACAGAGACCACCCACTGCGAGCATACACGTAAAATAATATATGAACAAAGACTTACTACGTGAATTTAATTTCAATATTAAAAAAACGAAACATATCAAATATACATACATTAAACAAGCGTTCACAACTTCACCCGCGGTAAATTACAACATTAAAATTTAATGAAAACTAGTATAATATACACTATACCTTCATATGTTAAAAACACCACCTACTCTTATACTAACTTTATTGCTATTCGATCAAACTGTGTTTCAATGTATCGATCACAAATAAACCAATGTCCATTTTTGTATGTAAGGAAAACAGTTGAAGATCGAAGAATTGGCTAAATATAAAATTAAGGTGAGAAGATTATTTAAAGTTAGATCTAGGGTTGGCCCAAAGCGTATAGAGAAGAAACTCTTTTACTTTTTGTTTTGAGAAATGTAATTTTGTTTTACTAACATACATATTTGAGATATTTTATATAATTTCTTTGTAAACTATGTTATGCGTAAACTTCCCTTCTCTTACGCATGCGGGCCACACCACTTGCACTCTACTGCTCATAAAAATCGTAGTTTCTTAAAACGTTTTTTTTTATGTTATAGGAGGCAAACGAAGTGATCACCGCCGTCCATAGACACTTGCAACACCAGGGGAGTCGCAAGTGCTTTGCCAGCCTATATTAGGGGGAAAGGTGGGGAGAAGGATGAGGTGGAGAGGGGGAAGGCGCGGTGTAGGTGGTCTTTAAGGGTGTGTTTGTTTGTTTGGTTAAACGTGCTAATCTCGGGAACTACTCGTCCGATCTGAAAAATTCTTTCAGTGTTATATAGCGTATTTGTCGAGGAAGGCTATATCAATCTAAGGCTAAGAAAAATAGGAGCGGAGCACCAATGAAGAATGTTTCAAAATAGTTTTTTTTAAAGTGAAAACTTCTTTGGCGGCTTTGTGCACTATTTTTGGGATGGGTAAAAAATGTTAAACTCGCATCAGGACATGTGACCTCATCGAAAATTCGTAAGACGGATGGAGAGTAGACCGCCGGCGCGGCGTAGGAGAGGTTGTAATATCCCCTCTCTTTCTACGCCTCGGCGAAAGTGTATGCCTGCTCCTGCTGTATCGTCGCGCTCTCAAAACTTCTAACTACAGATACATTGAACCTTTAACAATGATGTACAGATGATTGTTTTTTAAAATTAATAGGTTTCCATTTAAAAAAATAATTTCGCCCTAGTTCTCTCGCGCAAAACAGCCTGCTTTTCGGTATGAAAGTCACAGTAAATTTACGTTTTTCTTAATTTAAAAAAAAACCTGTTTATGCTACATACAAGTTTATATGACATAAAATAAAATCCAAGTTTATGCTACTCTGAGAAAAAGAATATTTAGTAAACAAAATTTCCCGATTTTATGTTAGTTACGTAGACCTTAACTCCTATAGAATAAGGTCCAATTTATTCCTTTATTTAGATTCGATTTAAACTAAACCATGGAAGAATGATTACATCGCGCCAGACCAGACCGAAAACATCGCTGTAAAAATACGTATACATTTCTCAAATCGTTTTGATCATTTCGAAAAACTAACCAATTTTTTATAGTGGTTTATATTTCTAGTAGTAAGAGACACTGTAATTAGGTTGAAACAAAAAGTCTAAGTTTGGTTTTTATTACGTTCGTTTTTTTTACGTTTTGACTTTCTTTTTATATCATTGGTGGCAAACAAACAGGTGGGTCACCTGCTGTTAAGTGATCACCACCGTCTATGGACACTAACAACACCAGAGGAGTCGCAAGTGCATTGCCATCTTTTGGAGGGAAGGGTTAGGGGAGGGAAAGGGAGAGGGAGGGGAAGTGGGTCTCCGGCGCTCTCACTGACCGAACGAAACGCAACAATGCAAGCACTGTTACTTCACGTCGGTTTTCTATGAGAGGGTGGTACTATCCCGGGTGAGCCGACCCATTCATGCTGAAACCAATAATAGTTTCAGCGTTGCTCTACCACCATTAAACTGGACTGTAGATGGATTTGAGGTATTCATTATGGAACTTCTTGACGGGTATAAATACATATGTCGTCTTTGTAGTCCTTTTATTAGTAGTGACGAGAGCTTACCACAAGACTTAACAAAGTCAGCTGACGGTGGTCTCTAGAGGTTGTTATCGAACTCCTTAACAGAAAACAATTGATATGTCGTCCTTGTAGCCATTTTGTCCTTGTAGACCCACTTCAAAAACTGTTATGAGACTCCTTGATGGGTAGAGACAGATATGCCTTGTTTGTACTCCTTTCGTTAAGTAATAACAAAATGACCTCTCAGGAACTGTCATGTTTGTGTACGATAGCGCAATAAATGAATATTGTAATTTGTAATTTAGCACATAAATGATAGTACTTTTATACTGATAAATAAAGAGATTCGTGCGAAATCATTCTCTGACCATTCCAAAATATTCAACACAACGTTAATATTCAAGTTTTCACTTCTGCCGACACTCCCGGAGTTAACCTGTTTTTTATTTTCGAACTGACTACGCTATTGACCAAGCAAGGTCTTAACAGCTTCACCGGACTACTTCCTTTTAAGAGCTTTGCTGCCTGTTAGCGTTAGACCAAAGTACCTAATCCACGCAGACTGGATGATAAAGATGGTGTCAATTTTTTTTTTGATAACGACAAAGTATCGAATTAAGTAAAATAAAAAATATACGATCGCAATTTAACTAGTATTTTTTGTGTGGCGCACGCACAACGTCATAACTCTATCATTTCTTTTACACATGAAATGTTTTGACTCCATGAATTATAGTTTCTTTGCAAATCTCATTTCACCAACGTTTAAAGGGTGTATGTTAAATAAAATAAAATCCACTAGCAAATCATAATAAATAGCTGTAATTTTTTAACGTCTACTGACGTAACGTGCGTCTAAATATTCTGTGTTGTTACGTAAACTTATATAAATATACGTAAATGAAATTAGTGTCTCAGTATCTAAACGATCACCGCGCCAAATAGGTCAACATCAATTTCACTACATTAAGAGTGCAATATATTTTTAGAAATTAGAGTAGTCTATATTTATTCATAACTAGCGGGCCCGGTGGACGTTAATCCTTCCTGATAATAAAAAAAAACCTTCACATATTCTACACCTAAATCTTCCTCATGAAAGACTTTACGTACTGGTGAAAAGCGCATGAAAATCCGTTCAGTAGTTTTTAAATTACTGACAGATGATAAATGTAATAAATGAGGACAGAAACGAAATCTGAACATTCAATATATTTAAGAAAAAATACTCTAGGGTCATGGTTTTTGGAATTATAGTCCTTCTGTCTGTTCGTTAGTCTGTTGTATGCATATGGGTATCGCATTATAGAGCCACGCTGAAGCTATTACTGGTTTCAGCATGAAAGGGTCGGCTCGTCCGGGGTAGTACCACCCTCTCATAGAAAACCAACGTGAAGTAACAGTGCTTGCATTGTTGCGTTTCGTTCAGTCCGTGAGAGTGCCGAATGCCCACCTCCTCTCCCCCAAACACAGGCTGGCAACGCACTTGTGACTTTTATGGTGTTGCAAGTGTCTATGGACAGTGGTGATCACTTAACATCACGTGACCCACCTGTTTATTTGCTTCCTATGATATAAAAAAAATATATAACAATTACGATGTTGTGTTATTTCACAACAATCGTTGTTATAAACAGTTGTCAGTTATTCTGCTGTTGCATAATCTGCTGTTTTGTGTTGTACCATAATTTCTAACAACGATAAGAACATAATGAAATGAATATTCGTTGTTTGTATTGTGAATTTGAATGTGAATAATGTGAAAGTGTTTCATAATGCTTCCTCATTCGCATGTTGCCATGTGACCTGCCGACTCAACAACTAATCAATAATAACTCAGTAGCAATACTAATAACGGGCAACGGATAGCAACAGAAAATAATGATGTCTCCAATAATATTTGATCCATTGCGGAGGATTATTTAAATAAGACTTTATCCTACCAATTATCAGGTATACTACAGTTGTTATCTCGATTCTGTTAAAAAAGAAACACAGACGCACACACAAATATAATGGTTTTTTTTTTGTTTATCAAAACATGTTTCACTGTTGCATTGGTGAAATTGTACATCACTAGCGAACGGAATGTATCAGCTATCAAGATTAATGGGCTTTTAGAAGATTAACCGCAGCGAATAGGTACTAAAAAGTTAACATTACATATCTACCTGTTTACCATATTCAGCTTTTTCCGCACACTTTCAGCCGAATTTCATTTAAAACGGTATTTATTTAATTTGGTCTACTGCAGACGAATAACAGCAATTTAAAACCTAACAGAAATGATTAGACAAGGCATTTTAGAATTTTTCAAATATTGTTTTGAAATAAATAATAGTTTAAAAAAACACGCTTTCATAAAAAATCCAACTAAAAAACAGAAAATAAAATTTAATAAATTTGGATTAAGAATAGTGTAAATTAGAAATAAATGTATATTTTTGTAAATGTAATTAACAGTGACGCATGTTGATATCAGCACCTCCAGATATCAGTATTTTCATCATTTTTTGTCACTTTTTACAAAAATATACATATATTTCTAATATACACTATTCTTAATCCAAATTTATTAAATTTTATTTTCTGTTTTTTAGATGGTTTTTTTTTTATGAAAGTGTGTTTTTTAAAACTATTATTTATTTTTCATTTTTCAGTTAAATTTTTTTAACTTCTTTTTCTGATTATTGCTTTGTCGTCGACCTTTGACAGGTGTGCAAAGTTTGAATTAAATCTGATCGTTCAAAGTAGGACTAAATCGAGCTCAAAGGGGTCGGTTACAAACATACAGGTGAAGCTAATAAAAGCGTGATAAAAATAAATCAATGTATAATATTTGAAGCAACTAAAATACCGATAATACTAAAATACTAATTGATTATTTAATTAACTTCAATTTAATAAGTTATTAATAAGATATTTAATTTACAGGTTTTTAACCTATAACTCTGGAACATATCATTATAGTCTATGGTGATCTACATTCAACGTGAAACAGGTCTGCCAATTTATACATGGGTTAGTTAGATATAAGTGGGTCGCTATATGTTCGATCCGATCTCTTTTAACATGCGTGCTCGCGTTCACGCTCACGAGACTCTCCTTTACGCCACTGTGAAGGGGGGAACCTCATTCGATACCGCACATACGTCGCGTTTCTTTCGGTAGTATCTCGAGCCTAGGTCGACCCCGGATGGAACCCTCGAGCTGTTACTAGTGCGATACACTCACCTGCATCACTTGTACACACATCATATCACCTCACAACGTGCACACATTACATACATGGTGGAAGGGTTTTATTTTTTCCCCTAATTCGAACTGAAAGGAGTAGTTTAGTACGTTTTCACATCCGATATACATGTAAACGTTTGTGAATCATACAAGCTCAATTGTATGATTCACAGACGAATATATATGTATGAATAGCTTAGAATAATTTAACTGGGTCAAATCCGAGGTATCGATAATAGCCCAAGCCGAGGTGTGCCGTGCACCCTTGAGCTAGTTGTCTGAATAAAATCAGGTGAGTGCCTTAAGCGCTCACCTTAGTAGTCTGGTGAAACTATAAAGGCCTTGCTAGGCTCACAGTGTAGTCAGTTCGAAAAAAAATAATTGGTCGCTATATATGTGCAGGAAGTGTATACAGTATATACGAGTATAAAATAATTATAAACCGAATTGAACTTAGAGCAGAGATCCGTGGTTGGCGTACTGTAGTAGGGTAACCACTCGTTATTTATTACTTACTTTATAATATTGTATTTTATTTCGCTTAATTATACTCAAGGATACTTTTAATAGCGATAAAGTGAAAACATTTAATCTATATGCTCTATATATATTAAAACACCAAAAAAGTTTATGATGATTGGTCAAACATTATTAATTAGAATTAATTAATCTAGAATCACATCAATACCCAATTTAAAATTTACAAAAAATCATTGTTATAAAGAAATCGCTTTCAACATTGTGTTTAACAAGAAAATTAAACTTACTCTACCGATATGTAATGACATATTTTAATTTTAATACAATGCCCTTTTTGTTGTATTCTTCGATCAACAATAACGTTGTAATATAAGTTATTTGTTGAAATGGCACCCCGCGACACCGCAATACAACATATAGGCATTAATACTCTTTGCAGGGAGATATAGGAGTAACACAGTATACATACTCGTAACTTGGCCATTCCGAGGTCGAACTTTGCAGAAATGCTTCCTCCGCCATCTAAAATAGCTGACTTAGATTTTACGATATGTTTAATTAGTTTTGCATATCAGTCTTATAACAATTTAACAATCATTTGAGCAATGAAAACTCGAGCTATTTTCAATATATTCAAACTATTATTTCTGATTTATTTTATATTTAATTTCTGATTGACTTTGGTACTACTCGAATTGTAATAAATTCGAAATATTGTAAAGAAGTTTTTTAATGTAGGCTTGTAATGTAATGTAAAGTAATGTAGACATAGCTTCAGTGTTATACCCAAAATAAAGGTGATTTATTAAATACACATATGATTTTAATATAATAATTAATGGGCGGATAATTCTAACCCAACCTGTGTTAATCATTAATCAACTACAATGTTTTCATCCATCTCAAATTTGAAGCGGATGACCGCCGCCTACACGGTCTATCCCATCAGATTAACAACGTCATCCACAAATTCTTTCATTTTTGAAAATGGAAAGGGATCATTAATTGTATAGGAATATATTATTTTGAACTATTTTATTTGCGTATCTTTATGATTTTTTTATAATACTGTTTCGACTCCACCGAGAGAAATATATGTTGCTTAAACTAACAACTTAACAGGTAACAATTAAGAACAAAGAAACAATTAAGAAAAAGTACAATTACTTAATAACAAATACAAATCTCGGCTCCAACATATTACAATTATATTAATGAACGAGTTATTCGTTCAGTTGCTATATTCAGTTAATAAAGTTTTTTTATGTTAGGTTAATTAATAGTAATTGTGACTTATGTTTATCCCGATTTTCCTTATTTCTTCTTCTTTTTCTTGTTTTGGCTCCGCAGAGCCACTTGCCAGTGTCAGTGTTCTGTTTCAATAGAGATTACAACTTATTTTACACAATAAGTGTCGTGTGAGTAATTTCAACGTGCCAAGATGGTGGCTCACTTGTTAAAACTTTCCAGGGAGTTTTTGTGGCATCTCAGAATTCATTGGCCTTGGTATTATTTTTAATTCACTTCACTTATGCACAATAACCGAACTAAATTACGTAAAACACCACCAATTTTATAAAATATAGAGACAAATGACACAAGATTATGAAATAAATATAAAATTCACTACATGACAGACCTAAATCCCGCAAAGAACTCCTTTTTCATATTTGTGCATAGATGGCATACTTACATATAGTATAATCTATATCTTTCCCATATGAATCTAAAAAAATTATTCAAGGGTAACCTCTTTCTCCGTCTGATTAGTTAGTTACGTCAGTTTAGAAACGCATAATTAATCTGAATCAGTGTTCGGCATTCAAAACTATTCGGTTTTGATCAACCTACAGTACCGTTATACCGGTCAATATTAAAGTTCTTATAGCCTTATCCGAGTGCCATACCTGGCGCTACAAGTTATAGTTATAAGCTACTTGTTGCGCAAAAAATTAACATCAAAATTCATTATCTGTGATACTAGTACATGTGTCAACGATCATTATTGCTGGTTCTCAGTACATTTTGGTCATTGTTGTTATTTCATTAATGTTGTGTATTTGTTATGTAATTCATTATATTTATTATTTTGTTACTCTATATTTTTTGTAAGCTTCACTATTTGTAAATGTTATATATTAAGTACCTTTGCCATTTTGTTTAATAAGATCTTCAGTTCAGTTCAATTCCGATAAAGGAATAACGTTCACGCACACCTTTGTCATTTCAACAATAACTCGAAGTTAGTGATTCCAAGTTCTTTTGAGCTGTCTAAAAAACCACAAGCATAGATTTCACACTACGTCTATCGTCACGCAATCCCATAGTTCCTGACGCAAGAAGGTAATGTCTTCCTACCCCTAAATTTATTGCGGCAATAGAAAAAACTTCGAGGCGATACACGCAGATATGAGAGTAGCACTATAGATTTAGTCTCAATCCGATATACACGTATTCATTTGTGAATCATGCAATTTCGATGGTATGGTTCACAAATATATATATGTATGAATAGCTTAGAATAGTTAGCTAGGATAGACGCGTCTTTTTCCAGGTAACAGCCCAAGCTGAGGTGTGCGTGCACCCTTGTGTATGTTACCTAAAACCCAAATCGGTTGTGTGCCTTAAGCGCCAACCTTAGTATTCCGGTGAAGCTGTGAAGACCCTGCCGGGTCAATAGCGTAGTCAGTTCGAGATAAAAAAAAACTATAGATTTACAAATAACATTTCTAATGAAAAAAGTGTGTAGCCAGCCCTAGAATTTCTGGACAAGCCTTCTCTGGAGCAGGCCCATTCCAAGTACCAACGTCTGTTTTAATAAAATTATTTTATATATTAGATTAATTTAAACACAATTACAATCATATATTTTTTTCTTTAATAGTTTGCTAGTTTAATATAAAATGTCCATAAATAATTAAATAATAAAGAATTATGACATGTTGTAAGTCACACAAAAACAGTTAGTTGTATCTCTCAGATAGAAAATACATATTTGTCTCCGGTAGACACTACATATGTGACTTTACAACATAATTAGAATATATTCTTCTGAAACTTGCAAATTGTATATAACATTTATGTAATATCTGTAAATATATTTCATTTTAATAGTTGGAGGCGCGGCATAATGAAACACACAATTTCGAGACTGGTTATATTATTTATTTCTACCGATATGTTACATGCATAAATATATATACCAGTAAATGCGGCTGAGAAATCAAGGCCGTAGTCACAAATTTCATCGATTGATATTTCACATGCAAAATACAAAAACCGCGTATCACAATGATTAGATAGAGTTTTATCCCAGAAAACTTTATAGGTTTGCAGACCCTAAAATGCGCATAAATTCATATACGCCCTTTCTGTATTTGGAACGCCAATTTTATTTGAACAGTACTATACATTAACTGCCTTATGATTGTGCTTTGTATTTACAACAAGACTTATCTACCTAGTGCTAACATTCTTTTAAACTTTGAATACGCAAAATACTTTATAGATAAATGTTAGTGATTATATGACCCACATTTATCACCCTGGTTATGGCCCTGTAAAAAGTAGAGGGGAATATATTGATCCTCTCCTGTCGCGCCGCGACCTGACCGCTCGTGACCTCACGACCGCCCTTGTACACCTGCCCCTCAGATGTCATCCATTTACATCACCAGTTCTCATATACCTACATAATATTTTATTAATGATACTAAGGAGGATACATATATGGAATCCAAGGTCTCTTATTATAAAATGTACATATATATATGTATTTATTAATATATTTTTAAAGTGAAATAAGTGCTATAAGGAGTCCATAAAAATTCAATTATTAAATGATATAACAAATTGTATACATATTATATTATGATAATTATTTTACTCATAGTTTATGTACAAGACAAGAAAAATAATATGTGTAACAAAATAAACATTATTGACAAATTTTAATACAGATCAAATTCTTTAAAGAGGTAGATATTTTCACAAGTTAAAAATAGTTAAGTTTTTTAAGTTAACTTTAAGATAAGTTTAATTTCACACGTAGTGCACATTAAACAGGTAGATCACCAATTTAAGACTGGCTAATAATAATAATAATGTAATGAATTGCGTGTGAAGTAATATGTTCTATTATATTACTACCACCCACAAAATGGAAAAAAACAGCGAGAAATATATACTGTAATTTAGTTGATGTTCTAGTCTAAGCATTGAACGTATTACTTTTATTTAAATACTTTCCTTTATACCTTTGTTTCCTTTTTACATTTATACTAAATATACTTATTAAAATACTGGAGAAATGTTTTTATCCGTCGTATCCACCTTATCAGTGTCGCAAAATGAAACTACCGCTTGGTAATAACAACCTAATATTATTATCTGCGATTTGTCGAAATCCAACCCCCACGAGCGCTATAATTTATTTATTTCTAGCTCCATATTTTGAAGTCATTTCTGTTTTTTTTTTTCGTCTATACTTAGGTACTACTGAAGATGAGCAAGGTAGAGAATGGATATTGTGTAAATTATAATTTTTTAACCTCACTATTCATAGATAAACGTAGGTACCTACGTATAATAGTTGTTCCAATAGTATGAGCGTTACGAGAGGCGAGCTATAGACCGGAGTAATATTCCGGAGGTTGTAGGAGGCAGTCGCCTAGGTACAAAAGAACCGCGTAGTTATACTGATGTTTATAATTTGAAGAAAAAAATTGTTATTCACGGGATAATAGTTATAAAATTGTCTTTTTTCATCTGGCAATATTTAGGACTGTCAATTTTATACCTGTTTTTTTATCAGCTGTGTTCTGTGTTACGTTTTTCGGTAATTGCTTAAATCTAATCAATTTAATAAAGATACAAAGGAAATAACTTTCGTGACAAAAAATGGAAAATGATATAAATAAACCGTACAAAATATGTGATATGAATCGCGATAAAAAGAAAGGTTTAGTTGCTTCGTCGCTGGAGGATTTACTTACAAAAGTACCCGAAAAACTCGGTTTACCTTCTGAAAATTTAACAGTGGTATTGGAATCAGACGGAACAGAAGTAGATGATGAGGAATATTTCTATACTTTAGAGCCTGACACATCCCTTATGATTTTGCACGGGAATGAGAAATGGACACCTAATATGCCTAAGTGCCAAGTTTCGCTAGATCAAACTGACGAAGTATCACTTGGTGACAAAGGGCAAGTTGCAAGCCTCGTTGGCCGGCTGCAACACAATCTTTGTCACATTTCTCTTCTCGGTGGTCAAGACTTGGAACTCTTGTCAGACATGGATCCTGATAGCCTGGCTGACATTGTTACTGATAGAGATAATAGAATAATATTGGAACACATCAAAGAAGCCTCTGGCAGGTGAGATTTTGGTTTGGCATTAGAAATTCGCATCACGAATTTGGGGTTGTTTTTTATAGGGGTTGGTTACCCCTTTCAAAAGACAACCCCTCGCCCCGCGGAGACAAGTAGTTTTTTTTAAATATGTGTTTGAAGTTACTGTAATGGAAAGTGATTATTCCTTCAGATGCAGATTTTTAAGGTTTATAATAATATAATTTTGTTGTTTTATAATTGTTCACTATAATTTCAGAAAAAAATCAAAAAGATCCAATATAAATTATTTGTATGACGAAAAAATGGAACATTTTCCAGATCTTGTATTTTTTTTTTCTACTATGTTTAACTCAAAAGTCAAGTGTCTCAATCCTAAAAAAAAATATAATATAAGTTATTTGTATGATCATGAGACCTCTTCACAAATAACACAGGTGAGCGAGCTCAGCGAGCGAACGAACTGGTCCAAGAAAATCCGACTAAGTCATGTTAGATTAATAGAGGAATAGGGCTGGAGCGAAGCGCCCTAGTTCTCTATGTAGGTTAGAATTGTGAACACATATCAAATTCCTTGTTTGTTTTATATTAAATATTTTTTTAACCACTATGAGCTTAAATGTGAAATATCTGAGTGAAAAATGAGGACAGATGTTTATTGAAAAATAATTTATTTTTTGTTCTCAAGATTATTTTTTTTATGTCATAGGTGGCAAACGAACGGGTGGTTCACCTGATGTTAAGTGATCACCACCGTCCATGGACAATAACAACACCAGAGGATTTGAGAGTGCGTTGCCACCCTTTGGGGGAAGAGTTAGGGGAGGGAGAGGAGAGGGGAGGGGAAATTTATGCTGTTCCATCAATAATTCATTCCTTAATGCCTACATATACATAGTTTCATACAAGTTATTATTTTCTTAGTTTGAAAACTTAACCATTTTTTATGCAAAATTACTATAATTTTTAGTACTGTTACAAGAGGTTAAAATACTTAAAATTTATTTTTTTGCACAAAATTTACATTTTTTCTGCAATAATTTTGTGCTCTCCTTATATATAGACATAGTATTGTACAAACTGCTAAATTTAAATTAAAAAATCACCATATTGTTAATATACAAAATTACCTATGATTGTTCAGAAATGACACAAAACCTCAAAACTTTGATCATAAATATCTTAGTAACTATGACTTTCCGCAGGGAGGGGAAAATCGCCCCTTTTGCCTGCTGCTTCCATCCCCTTCTAATTTTATATCAAGATGTGAATTTCAAATGCAGCCCTTTAACACTTTTAGATTCCAAAAGACTTTATTTAAAAACAAAGTAGTCACTAAGATTTAGGTGAAAAATGGGTTAATATAGAGTTTAAGATAAAATTTCCTTCTTTTTCTCAACTGCTTGCTCTTTTATTTTAGTTTGGTTAAGTTAGGTTAGACTTGCTAAAAAAAATAAGCAACACGGTCGTGATAGCAGTCAGCAAGAGTGGTGCTTTAATACACAAGTACCCTATTTTCTAATAATATAGAGTTTAGCCAGCTAGCTTCGTTTATATTGAAACTATAGTCGGCAGATTAGTAAGTATTTATACTTCTTATTACAGTGTATTGTAACTGAACCCAAGCATTGAAAATATTTAAAAGAAATAACAAGATATAAAATAGAAATTAAACAACATGAGTGAGTTGCACTGACATAATGAAGAAAATAAATAATTATTTATGTGCTTAATTCTTGACTGAATGCACTATAGTATTTGGACCTACTTGACTAACTGCAAGTGTACATTATAATAATAATTAAAATTTGTTTCTTCAGGATTCTACTTGAGAAGCGTCAGGCCCACGATGCCATGGAATTATTAAAATTATACCACCAGAGTGTATCCAATGGCAGTGAAGATGTGTCTCCATCCAAACAAGAAAGAGTTTAAAAACACACTGAATATTATTGGTAATTTATTTAAAAAGAATCCTGAATGTGTTTGTAAGAAATGCTCAAAAGTTTACAACAATCTAAGTTTCTACTTGGAAATCACATACCTGTAGAAATGTACTGAACATTGTATTATAAATACCAATGTTTTATCTGTATGACTTGTTTAGACTAATGCTCATTGGCTATATTTAGAATTATTTTAATAACAAGTCTAAAGTTTAATTTGATATAAAATAATACTGTAAAATTTAGTGTCAGTGCCTAAACATTTTTTTAATAAAAATATATTATCATAGATCAGTCAATGTAATGTGATGATTTTGTGCATGTGCAATGTTTTAGGTATTCTTTTGTGTTTTTTCCAATTTACATATAAGCAAGTAGTAAAGATAAATTGTAGGACTTAGGTGTAACCGCTAATCTTATGAATACGAGCTAAATATTACAGTAATTATGAGTCTCGTAAGAATGAGTCAGTCCCTTTTTAACACAAAACTTATCTTGATTTAACTTGTAATTTTTTTTAAGTTATCTTTTTGTATATTAAGGATTTATTTTTGTAGACTATAATTTATATATTTATAAAATGAACATAATCAAATATGTTTGTGTTATGAAGGGAATTCATTGTAACTAAACATTGTATGTAGAAATTTTACATGTATAAGTAGTTTAAAATTATCTATTACCAACCTTTTTCTCTTTATTGTGTTTATTCATACAGTAATTTGAATAGAAACCATTTTAATATATATAAAGAATACACGCATCTTAAAAACAACAACCCATATTCAAATAATCACTGTCCACACAATGTAATTCAAAGTTAATATGAAATCACTCATAATTCACCATTAGCACAAATGTTACCAGTTGAATGATGTCTATTTTTAACATAAACATCTTTCCCATGGTATATTTATGAATGAATCTGACAATAGATATGCTAGCGTATACGCATTTATAGTTCTATGTTCCTTTTCTCAGTTTCCTTTTTTATTGTAAACTTTTGAGATACAATTTGCCACAAGGTTGATAATCAACATCAATTTAAAAGACTGATAGTTGGTAAACAATTTTTTTTATATAGTTTTACCCTAGAGTAAGATTTATTCATTTAGTTCCATATTTGCTCAAACATTTACAAGTATTAAATAAATTTACTTATGTTTAAAACCACTGCCATACAGTGTATAACTATCAAAATTTCAATCTATTTGTACTTGAAAAATGTGGTGTAATTGACGCATGTAGCAGGCAACAGCCAAAGCCAAGGTGTGCCGCGCACCCTTGAGCTAGTTGTCAAAATAAAATTGGCTGAGTGCCTTAAGCGCTCGCCTTAGTAGTCTGGTGAAGCTGTTAAGACCTTGCTTGATCAATAGCGTAGTCAGTTTGTAAAAAAAAAATGTGGTGTAATTGACATGAATGATTATTCCTATGATCATTGCTGTTTGGTATGACTAGAAGTTTTCCTTTTAAAATAATTACAGAAAAGATAAACTGGACAGGGTTAAGTATACTCCTGTTTGTTATAGAATTATTATTTATGTAAAAAACATGCATACAAGTAACAAGAATTTACAAGTGTATTATTGAAATATCCATTAATTTTATATTATAGTCCAATGCCAAAATGGATATTATGTAGTGTATATGACACTTACATAAATGAACTATAAATTACTAAATCACAGTGGTAGACATTTTGTGTATTTTATAAAATGTAAATCATAAATTGAAAGTAGTGTGTAAACCAATTTCTTAGTAAATACACTTCATATGATTTTTAATATACAGTTTTTAATCACTCAGTACATTGTTCCCTTCATGTTAGAAATTCTGATGTTGATCCATCATAGCTGTTTTCATACTCTTAATGTAAAAATTCAACTATCTGTATATTATTAAATGCTGTAAAAGATTAATATTATATAAGTAATACTTGAGGAAAATAAACACCAAATAGATATTAAAGCATGTAATTTAGTTTAAATCAATTACATTAAAATAGGTTATTTACTAAACAAATACATTGTTGTTCTACAGATGCTGTCTCTTTAAAATTAGTTTTATAACTCTTTATGCTTAATTTATGTTATTATCACTGTATTAATCAGCTTTGGATCTAGCAATTGAATATGTACAATACATTTGCACATCAAAGCACATTTTAATAACATGGAATTGTTAGTTTACTATGATCCATTGTAATGGAATTGATAACACCATTGTTTTTGTTATTTTTTATGCACAATAAAATGATTAGAATATGTACTTTACATTTATTTAACCTCATCCATTCAATTTAAAACAAAATAATTATAAACACAAAGTAGATTTGAAATATAATGGATTGTTTAAATACTTTAGATCAATATACATGGGTATAAAGATGACTCATTATTAGCATTTCCTATATTATAACATAAACAAATTTACAATACAGTGCAAGAGCTTTTTTCACGGAAAGGGTTAACTTTTTGGCTGGAGAACCCAACGAGAAGGCAATCCTCCTGCTCATGTTCATTGATGTATTTAACAATGTCAGAAACAGCTACCGAGACTGGAATACGTTTGATAGAAGCTTCCCGTCTTAACTGTTCTGTTACAGCTCGCTGCTGTTGCAGTGTCGAAACCATCATGTCCATAACGGCGGTGTCTGAAAGGCCTATGTTGAACACAAAATCAAAACGATTTATGAGATGCGAATCAGGGCGTAGCCGTTTCTATGTTGTTTCAACTAAAACAGAAAGATACATGTATTTATAAATACATACATTTATTACAACCACATTTAAATTCGATTATACGTGCTTACTCTTTCGATGTCTATTTTTGAGAAGACGCTTTGCGATATATCAAAATATTTCACAAAATGACTGAATTGTCACAGAAACGGAAGAACTGACATTATTGTATCAGTGTTGCCAGCTACATGAGATACATTCATCAGTATTGAGTAAATAATATATTAACTAAGGATTAATATACAGGCTGGAATTTTTTAATGCCACCTGGAGGGAAAGTAGAGTTAGTAGAGTAGAAAGAGAGTAAATTGTTCTTGATAAGCCATTTTTATCGTGAGACAAATATGAAATGATTTGTAAAACAATCAAATATGAATAACAAATGACAATCTATTTTTTCTCTATCTATCTAACATTCCATATTTAAAACTACCTCATACACGCAGTTATGTCGCATCTAAGAAAGGATAAATTATTATTTACTAACATGAGTAAACAGAAACAGATGGATCTTTGAGTAAAAGTGCTTTAGCTTACCCATTGAATTTATAATTACAGATTTCTTGGTTTTCCTTTCATTAAATTTACTAAGTATGTTAGAGAGATTTCATCCTTGTGATTGACCCTAACGATCGATGCTATAAAATTACAAGGTGTAATTTATACAAATTTTAGTCGGTTCGATTCCAAGGTGAAGCAAGAGAATTTTCGAAAATCTTTGAATGCAGTTTTATTTCTTTTCAAAAATAAAGAAATGTTTCTTTGGAGTAAAATTTACTATCTCTATTATTTAGAGAACTTTCTCCCCAGGTGGCATTAAAAAAATCCATCTGTAATAGATTGTAATGGATTAAATACCAAATTTTGCAATAATAATTAACATTAATATAAAAACATGCCATATATCACAATT
Source organism: Antheraea pernyi (assembly GCA_015888305.1). Classification (NCBI taxonomy): domain Eukaryota; kingdom Metazoa; phylum Arthropoda; class Insecta; order Lepidoptera; family Saturniidae; genus Antheraea; species Antheraea pernyi. The sequence continues at coordinate 192,655 of MU159108.1, read as the reverse complement.
ATCAATACAACTACTACCACTATGAATGCAGAACATTTCCCAAAAAAGAAAGAGTTATCAAAACAAGTGATGAAATTATCTCGTAATATATATTTAAAAAAAATAGAATGTTTTTTTTTACTAGAAATAATTTGTAACTTTAGTAGAAAAAGTTAACTTTTGAGAAATTAATGTGTAGCTTTTTTCTCCAGGGTCCTGGAAACCCCAATTCGAAATAAGAGTTCAAAAATAAATGGTAAAATTTGTGACAAATCTATAGATATATAAAGTGAGATAAGACACCTTATTCCTAAGTTATATATCTTTTCATGGATTATTTGTTAATAAGTCTTTAATTAATTTTAGCCGTAATTTTTTTACTACGGGACAATGGAAGGCGATGGAGTGGAAACTTCGAATCCTAAATCATTCTCAGGAATACCTGAAGCAGTTTTTGTTGTGAGTAATTATATTTGTATGATTATTCAATGTGCCGGTTTCTAATACAACAGATACAAAGATAGGTGTGTAGAGACAAAAATAATTTATAGGTTAGATGAGCAGACATCTGTATATCTTTTTATAGAATTTAAGAAAAAAATGCATTTAAAACTGGTTTGTTGCACGCCTATCTCAAGTACATAATAAAATCTACATATTATACAAATTACAATATTTGTATGATTTTATAAATTCATTTTATTTTAAAACTTTTTAAGGACAATGTTGATGAGTTTATGAGTTTATCAGAAAACTCTGAGGGTGTTGATGTTGTGTTAAAAGACCTAGATGAAAAGCATGGGAAATATAAACTAATGGAATACACATTGTCAACTAAACGGAGGCGCTTACGACAACAGATTCCTGACTTAGCCCGATCTATAGAAATGATTGAAAAATTGAAACTTCAAAAAGAAGAAATAGAGATGCAGTTTCTTCTAAGTGATCAAGTACTACTTAAGGTAATTTATATATTATGTCCAAAGTCAATGATAATTACTTTCAGTCAGAAGTGGTTGAATGGAGATTTGTACATTATAAAGATGAAGATGATGAAGTTAGTAGACATTAGTAAATAAAAAAATTAAATAGTAGTTAATTTTGAAGAATAAAAATAATGCAAAGTAGACTCTATAGGAGCAAGGGTGATACCATAAGCTTTGCATGGATTATAACATTTAAAAGGGGTCAAAACACTCTTTGTAAGAATTGAAATAATTGAGCTTCATATATACATCAGTTCTTGTTACATTAACTTATTATACTTAAAGAGTTTGTAATCATTAAACATTTAGATTTATAAAGCTTGTAGAACATACGTGGACCACTATTAAATTCATGATTATCTGGTCTATCTATATACCTATAAATAGGTAGTGACAAAACAGTTAAAAACATCTGCATCCTCTGTTTCTGAACTGATTCTTTTTATTTTTCTTTAGTAGGTATTAATTAACTTTAGTGTTATCATTCAATTTTATTTGAAAATTTTGTTTTTTGTCTTTATGTTTGATTGTCACCACAAATGATCATTAGTTTCTTTAAATATATAATTCTAAAACCTATAGAACCTATTTGAATTCACTTTTCAGATAAATATGATGTTTAACTAACAAGAATAATATGATCATATCACTATGTCTAGAATTATTAAATAGAAAAAAAAGTAGTATTGATTCAGCAAATTTAGATTTATACTTATTGTTGAAAAATCTATAATTTTTTTCATAATAAAGACAGGATACAACACTTTCAGAGGTCAGAGATTTAAAAAATAAACCTTTTATATCTAAATAATATTTCAAAGTATACTTTTGTATGTTTAGTGCAATAGTGTCCTTGACTGTAAAGCTTGGCTTCAATGTATGTGGAGATTTGGTATAAAGGCAGACGTGAAATTCCTGATAATGTAGGGCTGATATGATATTAAACTATATTCACTGAAGTTGCTTTACATAAATTTAAGCATCTTACCTGATGACAAATTAAGTTAAGAAGAGCAAAATAAAAAAAATGAAACAAATTTTTTATGTAAAATTTTATTTATTTTAGGCCAATGTACCTATGACTGACAAAGTGTACTTATGGCTCGGAGCAAATGTTATGTTGGAATACTCTTTAGATGATGCTGAAACGTTACTTAGCTCAAACATGGCTACTGCTAAGAAAAATCTGAGTTGTGTAGAACATGATTTAGATTTCTTAAGGTATGTTATTTTTTCTGCCATTGACATTTTTACAAATTCTGTTAGTCGCAAAATTATACAATAAAAATATCTAATTATTTCTTGTATCTAATCAAATTATTATATAATTGCAGGGATCAATGCACCACAACGGAAGTAAACATGGCCAGAGTATACAATTGGGATGTGAAGAGACGTCAAACTACCTCAAACAAAGATAGTCATTGATCTTCTTATATTTGCGAAAATTGCTTCTACTTAACCAAAAGAAATTTCTTATTTATTCATTTCTATGTTTAAAGACTTAATTTTAGTGTCCTTCTTTTTGATATTGCTACCATTCCCCTTATAAAATGTACCTAGTATAATAAAATAACTGCATTACCAATTTTGTTACTAATTTGACATTTTAATCTAAACAGACTATTTTAAAACTTATATTTAAGGTTTTAAATTGTATAATTGATGAAATTAAAATAAAATTGTAAAAATCGAGATTTATAGCATTTTTAGTTGAAGAGTATTTAAATTCTCTACAAGTATTTGATAGAATAAGCAAAAAAAAAATGAGTGTGCTTTAGACCACACAACTGAAGTAAAATTTCTTTAGCTCCATCTATATGTATATGTATATATATACATATATATATATATACATGTATTTTCTTTTATTCATTAATTGGGTGCTCTTTTTTTAAGAAAATTTATTATATTTTCACATAACATCAATTTTAAAATGTATTTACAATTTTATTCACTTTAAACGTAGAATAGTTAATGTATTGAATAAAATATTTATTTATAAAATTGTTCAAGAACGAAATGAAATTACGAAATAATCAAGAAATCACCGTTCGCGTAACGCTAGCAAACTCGCAAACGAACTACTGACAGTACCGACTGATATATTTCATGCACTGGCTATGAGAATAACAGAGACAGAAAATGTGCACGTGCACTGCTGTCTCTAGCTCCTAGAATGTAATACAGACAATAGGCCTGCACTATGTCTTAGATATACGAAACGTAACTGGTTATGAGAGAAAGAAAATGTGTGCTCGCACCGGTCTCTCATGCCTCTACAGTAATATGCGAAACGTAACTCTCTTTCTATCTTTACTAACTTATATCTCCCCCTTAACTTTCGTTCGCCTCGCCCGACCACCCTTTGCGTAACGCTCTCGTCACGCATTCACCAGCTTATCAAGTATTCCTATATACGATCCCCACGACAGTTTTTATTCAATGACTTGGATTGAATTTAGCTGCACCGTGTATAATTATAAATTCCCCGAATTGTATATGACAGAGTTTATTTGGATAGATAATTACTGACTAATACATGGTATCAAGCCGGTGCCAAACTTATTAGGAAATACCCACAATGTTGTATAGTGTGGCACAAGTATTTGCACATAACCTAACGTAACTTCTATCCTGTATTTAACGAAACTCTAAAGATAGATTTGATCTATCCCTCGAAAATAGCACAACTTTTGGATTTTTTTTTCTCGAACTGACGACGCTATTGATCCTGCAGGGTCTTCACAGCTTCACCGGACTACTAAGGCGAGCGCTTAAGGCACTCAGCCGATTTGGTTTTTTAGGTAACATACACAAGGGCGCACGCGCACCTCGGCTTGGGCTGTTACCTGGAAAAAGTCGCGTCTGACCTAGCTAACTATTCATCTATACTAATATTATAAAGAGGTAGAGTTTGTGAATTTGTGAGTTTGTGACGTTGTAAGGGGTAATCTCAGGAACTACTCGTCCGATTTGGAAAATTCTTTCAGCGTTATATAGCTCATTTATCAGGGAAGGTTATAGGCTATATATCATTACGCTAAGACACATAGGAGCGGAGCAGCAATGACGAATGTTGCAAAATCGGGGTATTTTTTCCTTTTCAGAGCTTCCGCTGCGTCTTAGCGCAAAATAATCATTCCACGCGTACGAAGTCACGGGCAGAAGCTATTAACTAATTATATTATCTATAATCTATACTAATATTATAAAGAGGTAAAGTTTGTGACGTTGTAAGGGGTAATCTCAGGAACTACTGGTCCGATTTGGAAAATTCTTTCAGTGTTATATAGCTCATTTATCAGGGAAGGTTATAGGCAATATATCATCACACTAAGACCCATAGGAGTGGAGCAGCAATGAAGAATGTTGCAAAATCGAGGTATTTTTTTCCTTTTCAGAGCTTCCGCTGCGTTTTAGCGCAAAATAACCATTACACGCTTACGTATTACCGCCCAACGAAGTGGGCACGGGTCGGCTAGTACATATATACATTTGTGGCAAGGTCTTTACAGCTTCACCGGACTTCTAAGGCGAGCGCTTACGGCACTCAGCCGATTTTATTTTTAGGTAACACGCACAAGGGTGCTCGGCACACCTCGGCTTGGGCTGTTACCTGAGAAGTCGCGTCTGACCTAGCTAAACTATTCTAAGCTATTCATTCATATATTCATTTGTGAATCATACAATTGAAATTGCATGATTCACAAATGCATGCGTGTGTATCGGAATGAAACGAACTAAACTATTCGATTCAGTTCGATAAGGAAAAAAAAACAAAACCCTTCCACCATGTGTATATATGTGGATGTGTGTGAGAGGTGATCTCATGGGCGAGTTCAAGTGATGTAGGTGAGTCACTGTATCGTGAGAGTAATATTTCGGGGGCTCCATCCGGGAACAACCACGGCTCGAGATATCACTGAGAATCACGTTGTGTTCGGGAAAAGAGAAATCCTTCCCTCACGGTGGCGTGAGAGTCGGTTACGCGTGCGTGGGTGCAAACACGCATTTAAAGACATCGAATTTAAATTTATTGAACGGTGTCGGCGCCGGAATCTAAAAATAGACATAACAAAAATTATTATTATTACTCGGTCGTTTTAGGGGAAGATACACGTAAATATACGTATTTACTCTATCTTATATGAGTTATTTATTTTTGAACGGCGGCACGCGGGAGCCGTTGTAGGGTAGCTGCGATGGCTGGAAATCTATGGATCGCGGTTACGACACCTAGCGACGGATTTCTAGCAGTTTCTTCGTAGGCCGAGACCTCGTGGAAAATGAGTAGTTGACCTGCGTAGTCAATACTCGACAGGGAAAAGGAAAAGGCGGTGGGATCCTGAGCAGGCTTAGCCGCCTGGGGTCTTTGAATCGGTTGGGACGCGGGCTTAGAAGCCCACGGAGACTGAGGGGCGGGGGGGCGCGCTAGTCGCGGGTACAGACGCTGCCGGTGCACGAGATGTGCTCGAGAATGCCTCTCGGGACATAAGAGGCAGAGGGCGGGGAATGGCCGTCTTGACGGCGAGACCTGCCTGGGGTAGCGACGGCGGGGCGCGGGGACATCCGCGATAATTCGCGGTATGACCCACGCCGCGACACAGAACGCAACTCGGAGGGTCGGAGAAGGATGACGTGCGAGAGCACTCCTTAGTGGAGTGATCGCCGAGGCACTTAACGCACCTGGGTTTCAGGAGACAGTTTCGTGCGGAGTGTCCGTACACCTGGCAGTTGTGACACAGCGAGGGTACAGACGTTTTGCGCGGCGGCTCGACGATAACGCCGGAGAGGCCGCAGAGGGTCGTGAGGATGTACAGCTTGAATAATTGAGGCGTGAAAGTGTAATAAACACTTAAATTTAACTTTTTATAATATTAATAAGGTTGTGCTAATTTAAGCATATCTACTACATTTTGCTAAATCTATGGATTATGTAGTATTGTCTCTTTAGTTTGAGATAGTTTTCTTTTTTAGTCTGTTGAAGAATTTTATATTTATGTCTGGTAACACCATGTACTAGTATATTCTTTTTAGCTTTTGGTATAACCGGAATCACGAGGAATCGCCGATTGTTTTTTGGATTATATTATTCATCACCAGATTTTTCAAAATGGCTTTACATATACCCAAAGCTCCAGGAGTGCCGCAAATGTTAAAAGAAGGTGCACGGGTAAGTTCAAGTAACATAACCAAAACCTCCGGGATTCGGCATGTGTGAATGCAGATGTTTTTTTTTCACCTGATTTTCTTATTCTGATGAATCTACAAGCCTAAAAACTTATCAGAATTGTCACTGTTTTGAAAGAAAAAAAGTTATTTTGCCAATAATAAAGAATCTTTTCATATATATTTCCATTTTTTGGTACGTAAATATTGATCTCTCTCATCTAGATAAAATAACTGATACCCGTTTACTCCAGTGTTTTCTTTATAAATTAACATTTTATTTTTACTTATGGTATTTTATGGCATAAAATACTAGTCAATTTCGAATTATATAGTTACCACCGCTTCGGAATATAACCTTGTCCGTGGGCAATAAACTTTATGAAGTTCCATTCGGTATATGTGTGATTAGTGCTATTATAAATATATATTATCTTTTAATATCAATACATTATGGTTTCATTGCAAACTATAGATATACTCGTACTTAAGTACTGCACTGGGATATTACTTAAGTATAAAGTGGGAGTGGACGGGGATCATGTTAACAGTTCATTCAGTTAAGATTTCATACAAGTCTAAAACAAGTTTACTAGACATTCCCAGTCATGTGTGCAGCATAAAAATCTTTCAGTGATGTCATCATTGTAATTTCTCATTATAATCATCTCATCTTTCTTTGTTTTATATTGTTATTCCTATAACATCATATTTACAAGCAGTTGTAATTCAGTTGGAATGATAATACCAAACTACAGACACTGGTAACTTGCTTCCAGCTTTACATTCAATGTATTTTGTATTTTATAAAGTAACAGGCATACATGCAGTTCATCTGTTTTAAATGTTGTTTAACTATTTATAACCAATTTAACATAACAAATCAATCTTAGTTGAGGTCAATGATATTAAATTGCTAGTCATGAAGACTGAGTCGGAATATCTCATGTACAAGTGTATGTTGCCTGCCATTTACATTGTTCTGATAGGAATATACAATGGCAAGCACAACTACGTTGCAGCATGTATAGATGTGTAATATGGACTTGAGTAGTTGCCCCTGCAAAATTTAAAAATAGTTTATAGTGAAATACATAGTGGTAGCATGATTTGTACAGACATGATTGCTTTTGATTATTACATAAAATATATATAAAAGTAATAGTAATCTGGTCTGTCAGACATTGTCTTATCTAGAAAATCAGAAATCTTGGCATCCGATAGCAGTACCACCTACCTGGTACAATTATGAATCTAAGCTATTCTATACTCCACCTCAATACAAAAAATTTCATCAATATCGGTTCAGCTATTTAGGAATTCAGCCACATACACAACAACTATATATATAAAGATAACCTAAATCTATAGAATTCTCTCGGACAATAGACCATACAATAATAATAATTCTATTTTCTAGATGTTTACTGGATTAGAAGAGGCAGTTTATCGTAACATTAATGCTTGTAAACTATTTGCAAAGAGTGTAAGGTCTGCATATGGTCCCAATGGTATGAATAAAATGATCATAAACCATATAGACAAACAGTTTGTAACAAGTGATGCAGGGACCATCATTAGAGAGTTAGATGTGGAGCATCCGGCAGCTAAATTGATGGTTTTAGCCAGTGAAATGCAAGATTCAGAGGTTGGGGATGGTACAAACTTTGTTATAATACTATCTGGGGCTTTGTTGGAAGGGGCTGAAGAATTACTCCAATTGGGAGTCACTACAAGTGAAATTGCTGATGGATATGAAAGAGCACTTGATAAGTGTCTGGAAATTCTCCCTGGACTTATTTGCCATGAAGTCACAGATATTAAGAATCTTGAAGCAGTCACCAAAGTAATAAGACCTGCCATAATGTCTAAACAGTATGGCAATGAAGATTTTATTGCAGAACTTATAGCAAAGGCATGTGTAGCCATTTTGCCAGAGAAAACTACTTTCAATGTTGATAATGTCAGAATATGTAAAGTGAGTATTATTTAAACTCCCCTTTTTGAAAACTTATTCATTGTATGGTGTATATATCATAGTAACTAATTGCATTTATTTACAAGATATAAATTTCTGGAAGCAACCTTACATGTAAGCAATTTACATTATAATAATTATGAAATGGATTTGCATGAAAAAGGGTTTCATAAAAAAATTAACAGTGTGCATAGACCAGCCACAACTTTGCTACTAAATGTATCTATCTATTCTGAATATTAACAATAAAGATATTAGTTGAGTCATTCAATTTTAGTTCTAGTACAGTTTCTATGATGAAATTTGTTTATTTATAATTTTTTACTTTTATTTCTTTACAATCTTTTTATTTTGGAATGTATATGTAGTATTCTATTCACTCATTAAATCTATCATAAATAGTAGGTTTAATTCTACTTTGCTATTTCTGCCTGGAGCCATCTTTCCAGGCGGAATTAGCAAAGTCAAATCAGATTAATTATGAAAAAAGTAAGGAAGGTACTATTATTATGATTACAGAGATAACGAGTTAGTACTGAAATTGGTAAATCAACTTTTAAAAATATTGATTATATAATGTGATCAATAAAAAACCAAATTTACCAGAATTGTACTAATTATAAAGAAAACTTTTTTTTCTAGATCCTTGGTGCAGGACTTATGCAGTCTGAAGTTCTCTCAGGAATGGTATTCAAACGTGAAGTAGAAGGAGATGTATCATCAGCTACGAATGCCAAAGTAGTTGTATATACTTGCCCTGTGGATATTACCCAGACAGAAACTAAGGGAACTGTCCTTATTAAAACAGCGGATGAGCTTCTCAATTTTAGCAGAGGAGAAGAGTCCCTTTTGGAAAAACAAATCAAGGATATCGCCGATACTGGAGTAAAGGTTGTTGTAGCTGGTGCCAAGTTTGGTGATATAGCCTTGCATTTTTTGAATAAATATGGGCTAATGGCTGTTCGTCTGAACTCAAAATTTGATTTACGCCGCCTGGCTAAAACCGTTAATGCAACTGTAAGTAATTTTGTAATTATGACTATACCCCATATCTTTTATCACCAATCTTTTTGACTGTACTGCATATATGTACAGAACACTGATTTAGATATAAATCTCAACTTTGTTATATGTATAACATGGAGACTTTGTTATATGTGTATGTAAATAAATCACCCAAAAAGCGTGCGGTGATGATGAAGCAAGTTTCACGCTTTTTCACATATACACACAGTATACATATTGCTCATGGAAAGCGTTCCGTGACGATAATGCGAGTTGCATGATTTTTGTTCACCCAAAAAAGTGTTCAACGCACTTAAACTAGTTCTCATTTCAATAAATACCACTCTTAAATTTCTATACTAATATGTTAACTATGTTTTGTATTAAACTGTTGACTGTATTATGCGTGAGCTTGAACTTGAGGCTGTATTCAGAATGGCCAAAAAGATTGAGAAGCCTGTAGGTAAGAACTGTGAGTCGTTTTAATTATTGATACATATCATTCCTTTGGTAATACAAAGTTGGATGAAAGACCCTTCCTGCCAAACTGAAGAAGTTTATCATTTGTATTAAAAATAATAATAATGTTAAAAGAATATTTGGCACTATAAAAATAAATAGACATTCTGTCATTGTCCTTAGTTTTTGCATATCATTATTGTATTGTATCCACTCACATTTTGACTTTACTAATAGGTTTGATGTTCGAAAAATTGTTATTTAATTTAATCACTACTCATATTAAGATTTATGACAGTAATTGCTGTTGGAATTATATTAGAAGCTTTATATCTAGTTGGATTTAGAAAGACGAAATTACTATGTACAGTTGCTCTTATTACACCCTATAACATCTTAGTTACAAGTTGGCACTGTACACATCGGATGGATAGTGTCTAATTATCCATTATGACCAATAGGATGGCCAACATGACAGTTATTAGGAAACGGATAGGAAACAATAACAATCATATCTTCATAGCGGGTAGATGAACGTAATATATATGTGCATGATAAAGTGGAAAATTAAGAGAAAAAATTGCTGTTAGTGCTTCTTTGTAGACAAATAAGACTAAAGAAGGTGAAACAGGATATATCCAAGGAAAGATTGCAATGTGGTGTATAATTTAAGCTATTTCCGGATTTGCTAAAGAACAATATAAAATTATTCTATATTTTACATATATATCATGAAAAATGCGGTTGCTGTTGATGATGATGCACCTACTGATTTGCAGTTATTATGACGTCATCGACACGCATTTGAATAGCTACTCTTCCTAGAAATGCCCACAATTTGTGTAACTTGTTATCCAATTAATTCTAAAATCCTGGTTAAATGCATCCTTTTCATGAGGGTCTATGAGAAGAATTTCAAAAATTCCAAAAAATATTTGCGATTTTTATAGGACTAATAAAAATAAACCAGTATTCCCGTCAAATTGTAGGTTTTACCCAGATTAACAACACCAACAACCGAGGAACTTGGATATTGTGATAATGTCAGTGTTGAAGAGGTGGGTGATACGCGTGTCGTCATCTTCCGTATAGAAAGCACAGAGTCTCGTATATCGACTGTTGTGATCAGAGGTTCCACTGATAACTATATGGATGACATTGAAAGGGCAATCGATGATGGTGTCAACACATTCAAAGCAATTGCCAGAGATGGAAAGTGAGTATATGATACGTTTATTTTTACATTCATAATATGTATTATAAAGAAGTTTAAATTGACTAGCATTTACTCGCGGCTTCGCCCATGTTAATATAGTAAGAGATATATTTTTTTTTATTTCTTGGACTATTTTTATGGATCTAATGTGTCTACGGCTATACAGATTTTGATGATTTTTTTTCATGAGTGGTGAGGTGGATACAACAATGGTTTAGATTCACAAATAGAACCATTAGGGGGCGCTGCGGTTGAACTTTAGGATTTTCTTTATTATTAAGTTAGGACAACGTACACCGGGACTGTCTAGTATTTTTATAAGGAAGTTTTTCAAAATTTGAGCATCACAGTTCATAGTACAAGTAGATCAGTAAGCTTTACTCTCACTTTTGTAGAATTCGGAACTTTGGACCTATTCGGAACCTATTTAACTGAATACTTTTTTGTTTTATATAAATGTTATGATAATATGTAAGGCACACATGTTTTGAAATATGATGCACGTATTGATTATTGAAGTATATCTTAAATAAAGCAATTTTTAATGGCTAAATTAATATGATGAACATGAGATAATACTATAAGTCTTATGAATATAATCCAAAATCGATAGTAATACTTGATGTGTTGTTTTTTTTTTTCGAACTGACTACGCTATTAACCAAGCAAGTTCTTAACAGCTTCACCGGACTAATAAGGCGAGCGCTTAAGGCACTCAGCCGATTTTATTTTGACAACTAGCTCAAGGGTGCGCGGCACACCTCGGCTTTGGCTGTTGCCTGATACATGCAATTCGCGACCTATGTAAGCTAAGCTAAGCTAACTATTCATACATATATGAGTTGTTGAAACATATATGTGTACCAAGCATACATACCTCAACAACCCTTATATATATTTCGTATCGGATAATATTCTAAAGTATTTCAGTTTGATAAAGGGAAAAAATAAAACCCTTCCACCTGCATGTGTAACCGTGTATGCGTGCAGTGTGGGGAGGTGATATGTGTAATGTTGTCGCAGTGATGTAAGATTTTGTGTCACTGTATCGCGCGAGCAGCGTACTCAAGGGCTCCACGCCGAGGGAACGGACCTAGGCTTGAGCCGTTGCCGAGGGGGGCCTAGTCTGGTGTGCGGGAGCGAAATTTACCCCCAGACCACGGCGGCGTGATCTGTGGTTACGCGGGCGTGGGCATGAGCACGCTCTGTTTGGAGATACAGGCTGGTACTGAACGTTCACTGCCGTTATTTCATCGGGAGGGTCGGTAAAAATATGTCGCAGACGTCTTATACAACGCGCAGCGTTTGGTACGGCTTCGTATTTTGCGGCGGATACCACTAACGGACTGAGATGATTCGCGGCTTTTTCAAAATAACTAATCGTGAGTGATTTTACGTACGCCCAGATAGAAGGCATCTCTAGGTCCCTATGTAGATCAACTCTCCGGATGTACCACGGGGTACCGGTCACTTTACGTATCTATCTATATGTGACTCGAAATTTAAATGTTTATCTAATGTAACACCGAGATATTTGACCTCGTCGGCCCAAGGTATATCGGTTCCGTATAGCCTGATGGGCTCGAGGTTATTTCTACGTCGTAAAGGATCGAAGAGTATCGCGGCGCTCTTATCAGGATTAACTTCTATGCGCCATCGACGAAACCATGTGTTGTAGATTTAAAGAGCTATAGGTAAAGAAATGTATTTATTCAATAATGAAATTAATCTATACTAATATTATAAAGCTGAAGAGTTTGTATTAACACGCTAATCTCAGGAACTACTGGTTTGATTTGAAAAATTCCCTCAGTGTAAGATAACGAGAAAGAATATAGGTTATCATCACGCTAGGACGAATAGGAGCTAAGCAGAAATGAAGTTTTTTAAATGTCATATGTGGCAAACGAACAGGTGGGTCACCTGATGTTAAGTGATCACCACTGTCCATGGACACTAACAACACCGGAGGAGTTGCAAGTGCGTTGCTACCCTTTGGGGGGAAGGGTTAGGGGAGGGAGGGGAGAGAGGCGACGGAGGAGAAGCTAGTTAATTATAACACTGGAATTTCCTGCTCTGAGCATATAAACTAAACTAATATTGTTTTATTTGCAGGTTTGTAGCAGGTGCAGGAGCAACAGAAATTGAGTTAGCACAACAGCTACTCCAATACGCAGACACTCTTCCGGGGTTGGAACAGTATGCTGTAAGGAAATTTGCGGTAGCACTTGAGAGCTTTCCACGTGCTCTTGCTGATAATTCAGGCGCCAATGCTACTGAAGTTATCAATAATATATACAAAGCACACAGGGTATGTATTAGTACAGACTATTAATATAATATTCTGATTTTACAATTGCATTTATTTATTTTTCGCGGGTAGTGTGTTTTATTTTAAAAAAAATCTTATCTTTATTTGTATATATATGTATGTTGTATGTCGATGAATAATATGTATATTCGTGTGGGTGTGTGTGTGTTTGTGGATACATTTACGTTGTATATGTATTCATTTAATCTATACAGTACACTACGTATTTTAAGTTATATATAGAAGTTAAATTAATTTTATTATTGTGCTTTTCTTTATTCATCAAGTTTACGAAATTTATTGGCTTTTACATTGTTTAATAATTTTGAAACATTTTACAGGAGGGCAATAAAAACGTTGGCTATGATATTGATTCAGAAAACAATGGTGTTTGTGATGCTTATGAGAAGGGTATTTTGGACTTGTACAATTTAAAACATTGGGGCCTTAAATATGCAGTGGGAGCGGCCACTACAATTTTAAAAGTCGACCAAATTATAATGGCAAAGAGAGCCGGTGGGCCTAAACCCAAAGCCAAAGCTGGCAGTGACGACGAGTCTTAATATAAAACATATAATTTAATACTTACATTTAGAATTATTAATTTGTTCACAAGAAATTTACTTTAGTTTTGTATTTGTATAACCGGCAACCAACCTAATTGTATTTAAATTGGGAATAAGTACATAAAGATTGGTCGTTAATTATATTGTATCCTTAAAAAATACAATAATTATCTGCATAACTATTTAATTTCATTAAATCTATACTCTTTATAATATCATTAGTCTATTTTGATGTTTTTAAAACTGAATTATCAATAATACGTAATGCCAAATAATTATTATGTTGTTTATACACTACAAAATTTATCAAAAGTTAAATAACTAGTTTTGAAAATTTAAACCTCAAACAGGTATAAATTATTAACCCATTAATAATAAACATGAATATTGTATAATAATTTTGTTTATTGTATTTTTACGAAAATTTGGAGAGTCAGTAACCACCGTTAAAAAGTAAATTTTGCGTTATATATTACTGAAAATTAATTCTAGGGCACTGCTACTATAATCTAAGGATAAATATTAAATCCTTTATTGCAGACTTATACATTTCTACCGTTCTTGGTAGCGATTTTATTCCCGTTTCCAAATGATTTTTTAAGACTATCAAAATAGACCAATTCTATTGTCCAGTGTATACATTCATAATCGTAATTCAAACTAAGTTTATTTCTAATATTATTATAATTATCGAAATGCTTCTCTCTGTGGTACTAATTTATACAGTCATTAAGTACATGACTATTTAACACTTGAAATAAATTTTATTAAAAATATAACTTTTATTTTATTTTACCCAAATAACATTAGATAAATTATATGAACACACATCAACATTGGTATGTTGTCCATTGCCGTTTATAATATTTTCAATCTACATAGCTCGTAATTGAGACCAAAGATGTTATCTTGTTTAGCAAATACGCAGTTCTGTGTATTCCTGCATGAAGAGTCACTGCTGGGCGCGTAGAATATGACTAGGCAAAATATATCATCGAAAGTAAGTACTTTTCTACATACATGGGTACTATAAAATCGTTCCTAGTAGATTCAATTTTCCTGACTAAACTCCTTTAACCGTCAACCTATAGTGTTAAGCATGGAATAAAGAATAGCTTACCTCCGTGGTGTTACGAATTTGAATTCTGAAAAGCTAATTAGTAAAACAAAGCTAAAATAATATAATACGAATCTAAAATTGGCATTTATCCTTAAGTTGTCTTGATATTATACCCTAAAAAAGGTATTTATACCTAAATTTGTGATCTGCGCAATTATAATTGGAGAGGTTAAAGAATTATAATGAACTATAAATAACCTAGCTACCGACGGAATAAAGAATACTCTTTTCCTTCTTCCGTATACCTACCCTTCGATCAACAATAACTAGATAAAGGGTCACGTACAAAATCGAAGCTAAAAGCCGTCCGCGTAAATATATTCTTATGTTTAGCTATTTGTTTACTAAGGAAAGAAGAAAAAAAGTTTTAAAACTGTTTTAAGTTCAACCTAATTACAACCATAACATCTAGTAATAAAGTCACAAATGTTCAAAATATTATCTAATACTTACAATAAAACGAGCAAAGTAATAAATTACTCCCCTCACAAATGAAAAGACAACATAAACAACATTTAGTGTGAATTCAACCTTAACACGTAATGAATAAAGTACGATTTCCCGTTATTGTGCGTGTTTGTACGTGACGAGGCCAAAAATTTGTATCACAGGTTTAAAATCGGTAATTTTGTTCAAAATTTGATATTATTTGTTAGTTTAAAGCTTAAAATATAACTTGTTCAACATGTATTTAGCGAAAGTAAGATATTCCGGACGTTAAATTGCTTTTTCGGGTATTATTTTTGCATCTTTTGAATACACTGCCGCATGTGAAACGGGCTTACATTGGCTGTGTTTCAAACAAAATAAGGGCACACATTTCAAGTGAGCTCTTATTTCCCGAGACGTATTTTTTGCGCCTACCCTTTATCTAGTTATTGTTGTTCGAAGTACCTACCTAACTATTTTTGAACAAGTATTTTTATTCCCCGATCGTGTAATTACTTAATAGTTTCTGGCAACACCGTTTAAAAGTCTATTACTATATTACTTATTATACTCTTTGAGTCTAATTTTTGTTGTTATTTCATTTTGGCGTACATACATATTCATATAATTATCTTTATTGCGTTCAACTACATCATATTAATTAAAAATACAATAATCGTTTCAAAGAATGTCTTCTTATAAGGTAAACTTCTAAAAAATATTATTAGATTCCATTATTTTGATTTTATTTATTTATATGAAAAAACAAAAGTATTCGGATTTTAAGTAGACGCCAATTTGTGCATATATTTACACGTAATATATATTTTATGCATATTGCCAAATGTTTTGTTTGTAATTATTGCGTATATTCATTTTTGACAAAATCTTATTGCCAAAATAATTAAAATTATAGTTTCATTGGTAGAGTCTTTATGTAAAAAATACTGTAAAAAAATTACAGCCAATTGATTCAAAAAGAGAAGAGTTTAGACGTTATCTGGAAAGAGCGGGTGTTATGGATGCACTAACAAAAGTGCTTGTTAGTTTATATGAAGAACCAGATAAGCCTGAAGATGCTTTGGAGTATGTTCGTAAGCATTTGGGCACAGAAGGTGGCGATGATGAACTTGAGGCGGCTAGAGCTCGTATAGCAGAATTAGAAGCTGAAAATGCACTGCTCAAAGGAGAATCTGCCCCGACAGAAGGACAATAAATTTTGTCCTTATAGTGTAAGATCTCAATTATGATCTCAAATGATTATTCTTGTTAAACTATTACATATATAATTTAGTGTTGTAATTACCATGAGTATTACATTTGTTATGACTCTGTTTGATTGATTGTCCACGAAGCATGTTTAGTTTGGTTATTACTTTTATAGTTATCTAGATAGTAAATAATGTTTTTTGATAAATTTCAAATACTTGTAATTTCAAGAACACATTTGTTCTTGTAGAACTATAAGTTTTTAATATATGCAATACTAAATATTGAATCTAGAGATTTATTGTATTTTTTAATAAATAATATTTAATGATTGCATGAGATACAAAAAAAAAAGTTCATAGTATTAACAAGGTGGTTTGGTATACATACATTTTCTGTCAGTATGCATAGTTCTAAAAGATAAAACATTTGCTTTTAAAAATTGAGTGTGTAATTTAGGACTAATTTCTTTGTACAACCCATGTACTTGGAATATGAAAATCTTTTAGGAAGAAAATATAAATTTGGCTTGGCATTTCACTGCCTATTTTAAATGAGTCTATATATTCTTAATCTCTATTGATTTAAGAGTAAGCATGTACAAAATGGTTTTTTTTACATTGTAAATTATAATAAACATAAACTACAATAATACTAAATATTACTTTTTGAACTGATTAATTTGATTTTAACTAATAATATGTCTAAGTTCCATGTAGTTTTAAACTAAAAAGGTAAATTAGTTTTGATAAACAAAATAGTAAAATCATAGTATAAAGGTTGCTAAAAATAATAACATGCGATGTCTGAGCTTTTGAAATTTATCAACTAACAAATTGTTACCTGAGTTATCACAATTTTTTGGATCTGCAATGTGTATCCTATTAGATGTAATTATTGTGCTCAAAAATTATAAATAAATGATATAAACCAAAACTTGAAAGTATTTTTATATTTTACCGAATTGTAACCTACAGAATAATGTTAAAATACCATGTTGAAACTTATTCTATCCAATATATATTAGCATTTTGAGTTTAAATATTTATTTTAAATGCTCTTACCACATAGGAAACCATTAGGTCCCCCCATTTAATTATGTGAGGAGAATTTTTGTAGTTTCTGTACAGGGGGTACAAAATAAAAGCTCAGCAAAGGTTAGCAATGTTCTTATCCTCCCCCCTTCCGTCACATGCTTACGTTAACATATAAATATTTTTAATCTGTTCTGGTTTCCTTATTGGTTCATGGATAGCATTTAACAATTCTAGAAATAAAGTCTTTATAGCCTATAGAAAAATTATTTTATAGTTGTTAGCTGCTAGGGCGTTAGTAGGCCAGTGGATTAGACCGCGCGCCGGAAATAAGTAGGATTGAAGAATCAATCCCAGATACGAACCTCTGGTATTTCGAAATGTAATTGCGGATTTATACCGCTACCCTAGCAGTGAGAAAAATTTAGATCTAGGATACCTAAATGTGTGACCGAATTTGTTAGGTACTCCTGCCTCATGTTAAGAAAATCAGATGGCAGAAGGTACAGTAATCTAAATAAACCGCTTCTTGGCTGACAGCATTCTATGTTCTTACAATTTAAAATAAGTATCGTCTTTCATACACATTTTTTTAATACCATTTAACGTCTAGGAAATCGGGATGATTTGGTCGCGCCACGACGCCATATTTTTTTTAATAAACATTATGACCATCATTATATTCCATAGATATTGTACCACCCCTAATACATCTCCAGCAAACTAGATATTGCAACTTTCTAAATGTTTTTTCGAATAGTAGATGTTACCTATGAATTAAATTATCCTAGTATTTATTTTACTGTTTAACATAAACTCATTAACATTAAATTTAACAATATCCCAATTATTCTTTCAACCTAGACAGTGAATTAATTCATCGTTCATTTAAATGTTTGCTACTCAAGCACGATTAGTGCCTAGTATTTACATTAAAATTTTCAACTTTTTTTTTTTAGAGAAAATTAATGCGATCTTTTGAAAAGATAACACAGTTTACATAATTATGGCTAGATGGACAAAAATATGACACTAAAGGATTTCGTATCTTAAAAGTGCCTGCACAATAGATTAATCTATACTAATAATATATTTGGAGGGTTTGTTTGTTTGATTGAACGCGCAGCAACTACTGGTCCGGTTTGAAAAAATCTTTCACTGTTAGATAGCGCATTTATCGAGGAATGCTATATATCATCACGCTAAGACCAATAATAGCAGAGCACCAATGAAGAATGTTTCAAAATAGTTTTTTTCCTTTTAAAAGCTTCCGCGCTGCTAGTTACCGTTAACCCAGAAGCTAGTTTCAAATAAAAAGCTAAAGTAAGCTTGGAAAAAAGCTTAATACACTAGATTTATTCCTAGTCGCTGCTTTCAATTCTTTTAGACAAAATAACACCAAGTTCCTTGTCAGACTTGCTTGTAAGTTGAACATATAACTACGCCATACTTCATTAACTAACTTTTGTACGTTTTGTACTTATTTATTCGTACGAGGTATATTAACATTTTCAAATATTTTTTTGTTATAACTTGGATTTGTCCTTATTAGACGTCATCATAAACATTAACTAACGACACGTTAAATCTAATGATACCAAACCGAACCAATACGAGGCGTAAACCAATTTAAACAAATGAATAGAGCATGCGGTAATTTACGTATTCATTCGGGCACTTATCCAAACTTTAGGTTTGGGGGTACAAACATGGAAACAACCATATTATGAACTCTGTAAAAAAATGCTTCAGTGGTTATAATTCCGTTTATTTAATGTAACGTTAGTTTTCGGGGGAGGGCGGGGATATATCACAACTAACTCCTCTGTACACGTCGTTTCTAAATTCTACAGAAATTGGGAAAAACTAAATAAATAAAAATTGTTGACGTAATCACTTCCCAGATCCCCCCCATAGCCTTGAAAATGTAATTGGAACGTAAGAGTAAAACGACGGACGTCAAATGTCTTTTTCATTGATATGTGCCTATATGTTGTGTAAAATTCAAGCAGTAGTGTGAGTAATGTATATTTTAATTAATTTAATATGCTTGCATTTTATATTAACAAAATAGCTTTCTACACTTCTCCTCCATATAAATTTTAACTATGCCTAATTTCAAGTCCATCCATTCGCGCAATTCGCTTAAAAAGGGGTATATAGTTTTGGCTTCACATATTAATATACAAGATTTTCAATTCGTACCAGAAATCTAAAACCTCTACATCAATTAGAAAATCTTATTCAGTGTATAAATGATAGCTTCATGCCATTCACTGATGGGTTCTATAAAATTTAAAAAAAAACTATAAGCGAGCCGGGCGGACGCTGTTCTGCCCCGATAATTAAAAAAATCTCAAATTCAACCACAGCGCCACCTACCGGGTCCAATTATGAATCTAAGCCATTCCCGGATCTACTGGAACATGCACACAAAATTTAATTAAAATCGGTCCAGCCGTTTAGGAGAAGTTCAATGACGTATACACATACAGAAGAAATTTATATATAAAGATAATAAGGTGGGTATAATAAAACAACATACTCTATTGAATAACTGATTTAAATAATATTCCTTTACTAAAAATATCAGCACTACATGATTTAAACAGCAGAACTGATGAGCTCAGTGTACTTCTTGACTTTACTGGCCACACTCATGTCCACATACTTATCGCCGATTGAAACAATCATGCCTCCAATAAGTGAAGGATCTACCTTGGCGGTCAGCTGAATACTTTCATTACCTTTCAGGAATTTCTGAAATAAAAACGATGGGAACTTTTACATTTACTAGAGTATCACTATACATATAAGCTAGTTTTTACTACCTAGCTTTAGTTAGAAATACATTTGATAAACATAAATGGTAGAAAGGCTAATTGTGTAAGCCATTGAAAGTTTTAGCATAATAGTTAATTATTTCAGCATCAATATGATGTTAACCTTGAAAATATTTCAATTTATAGTTGAGAAAAATATATTAACCCTATAAACATTAGTGATATTTAGAGTTTACATAGTGCCAAAGATTTCACATTCAGTTTTTTCTTACATAATACTTTATTTGAGATAACTCAAAGCCAAGGAAAATTACTATTTCTATTTGCTCTATTAGAGTGTAATTTGGAAAGTCCATAAACATGTATCAGATTTCATAAAAGCAATCAGACTTCTTGAAGAATGCAAGGAGGCCATTTGCAAATTTCTTAAGTGTGGATTTTTATTTTTAATACATTTAAATTAAAAACATTTAGAGTGTTAAAAATGTTTAGTTTAGGGTTTTAAATACCATTTTTAAATGGTATTAGTACAAGCCACCCTAAGACCCTAAAATAAGGATACCCAATTTCAACTATGTAATATTACAACCTTACACCTGTCATCACAAGGTTTTCATAAGTTTTGTTTGAACCACGAAATTTTTATGTGTTCATTTTATGTAAAGATAGTTATGTAGAATATTTTTTTAATAGTTCCAAATGAACTGTGACTAAATTGAATAATTGTAAAAAAAAAAGACAGAATATTCAAATGTACACTTGTAGTAAATTATATAATGTATTTAATGTTATCAACATATTTAAATTGGAAAATCTGTACATTCCATTAACAATCAAGACATTAAACAAGTATTTTTACAAGGATAAAAGCTTGTTTCCAAGAAAATTTTGTATCTTTAGCAACAATTCCATATTTTTAACATATGGTGATATACTCAAACATATATGGTACTCTCTTTCAACACTATCAGACATTAGAATGACTAATACAATAAAAAAATGTACATCAATTCTGAAAAATGTAATACCTAGGATTAAACCTATAGGTAAGTAATCAATATTCTGGTTAGCAGTTATTTAAGTACACAGTAACGCTGAAATAACTTCATGCAAGTAGCTAAAATACTTTTACCTTCAAAGCAGCCTCCAAGCTTTGCCTTTGAGCTTGATCCAAAGTCTTGGCAGTAATTACTTCACAAGTAACTTCACCACGATGAGCAGCCATCATAATCTTGAATGCATTGATGACAGTCTCTAATTTGCTTAAACGTCCATTCTCAGCAAGAATTCCCAGCAAATTACTTGTTGTTGCAGAAAGATTGGCCTGTAAATTTTAATTAATTACTGTAAGAACTTGGCTTTCAGTCATTCTTTCAAACATTACTTATACTATCTTAACTTTCTTCTGGAATATAACAGTATGTGATATTCATCTGATACTTACAAACACAGGATTGTTGATTAAACATTTTAAACGCTCAAAAGTGTCTTTCAGTGTCAACT
The DNA here is from genome assembly GCA_015888305.1 of Antheraea pernyi. Classification (NCBI taxonomy): domain Eukaryota; kingdom Metazoa; phylum Arthropoda; class Insecta; order Lepidoptera; family Saturniidae; genus Antheraea; species Antheraea pernyi. The sequence continues at coordinate 170,905 of MU159108.1, read as the reverse complement.
TGTCTTTGAGTTCAATATGCAATGGTCAATTTATATTTTAACCAAGTTTTTTAACTTTAGAATCTTGTAAATGTTTTTGGTTGCTTTTTTTTTGGAATGCGAACAATTTCTTTCATATTCTCTATATAATCTACAGCAGTAAATAAGGTTTTCATTTTAAAAATAATTATAGAAACTAATTAATAAAATTATATTATATTTGGTAAACTAGCAGATCACTTGATGCTGACATAAATATTTAGGTTTATTGTTCATACAAATAGTGAATGCATCAATTAGGGATGGTACATTTAACATGTTGGCTTACTATACTAGACTCAATGATAATATATCTAAAAATAAACTAAAGCTGTAGATATGTTACTTACATAATATTTTGACAAAACCAATGTCATGATAACACACATACATTTGGGGTGTAAGGGGTGTCGAATAACATCATCAGACTTGAGGCACCCAAGCCAACCTCACCTGCACGTGGTGCACCCTGATGAATAACGAACGAGGCAATGGCGAAAGCAGGGTGGTAGGGTTTTACAGGCCGACTGGGTCGCAACCACCATGTACATGGCGAAAAAGCCCGTCCTAGTGATTCGCTTCTGCGGGTCGCGTTTCGGGATCAGCCTATGCATATGCATATCCAGTTTTTCGCAGGCCGGCATGACAGCGGCGACCGGCGATGGATAGATTCTCTCTCGGTGGTCACCATTGTTTTTGGATTGTACTGTACCTGATGGTAAATCAGGCATATTGCAGCCATTTTGCCGTGCTACAATAAAAAAAAAACATACAGTCATAAGGCCACACTGTCTTAGATAAAATGTGGAAGTAAGATGGCGGCGTATTCTCAATATTGATGATGAAAAAGAAATAGTTATATGTTGCTTAGATACGGGTGGATTGATGGAGAGCCACCAAAAATTAGCTAGTTAGCCAAGTTTTTACAAGAAACTGTCAAAGCGCTTATGACGTATCTACAGCTTTTTAATTATAACTACCTATGCCCGTGACTTCGTCCGCATGGAACCTTATGTAAAAAACAGTGATTAATAAAGTCATCTGAATGTATTAAGTCCATTTACTTATTCCTACTGCTGCAACCGCAACAATTACATTAACAAACATTACATTTACATTCTTATTATATGTATAGATATAGATATCGGACCATATTTAAACCATAACTGCATTATCTATACTATAATAATATTATAAAGAGGTAAAGTTTGTGAGTTTGTGACGTTGTAAGGGGTAATCTCAGGAACTACTCCTCCGATTTGGAAAAAATTTTCAGTGTTATATAGCTCATTTATCTAGGAAGGTTATAGGCTCACGCGCATATATCATTACGCTAAGACACATAGGGGCGGAGCAGCAATGAAGAATGTTGCAAAATCGGGGTTATTTTTTCCTCTTGAGAGCTTCCGCTGTGTGTTAGTGTTAAGCCAAAGTAACTATTCCACGCGGATGAAGTCGCGGGCAGAGGCTAGTTGAAACATAAAACAAATCTTCATATAATTTCATACAAAACACTCTCCTACAAAATACCAACACAATATTCTTGATAATACATACTTTGGTATATTTTAGTGGTTACAGTAATGTCTACTATTTTTTCTGTACTTTTTTTTTGTAATTTACATGTTATTGTTCATTGTAGATAAACTCAAAAATGATATTAACTGATTTAAAAAATTCCTTCACCTATACAAAGCTACATTATTGATGAGTAACATGTGCTGTAATTTATTTTCAAGATCTATATTTACAGGAGTGGAGAAGCCGAGAGCAAAAGCTGCTAGTCGTTAAAAGTTTATATTATGTAGTGATTCAAGACCTGTAATCATATATATTTTTTTTGTTTTAATGAAGCATTTGTTATTAGCTACGAATGCAATAACTTTAAATTTAATTATGCCAAGCGGGATCACAAGTTTAAATACCTGTGTGTAAGATCACAACCAGCAAGTGTGAAAATAGTATGTAAATAGCACATACAAGGGGGCTGCATTAGAAATTCGCATCTTGAAATATGGGTTGAGAGGGGGGGGGAGCTGTCTACCCCTCTATACCACTCCCCCGCCGCGGAAAATCATTGTTACTGAGATATTCATGATCAAAGTTTTGAGGTTATATCACCTCTGAACAATCATAGGTAACTTTGTATATTAACAACTTGGTGATTTTTAACTTAAAACAAAACGGTTTGTACAATACCATGTCTATATACAAGTAGAGCAAGAAATTATTGCTGGAAAGTGTAAATTTTGAGGAAAAAATAATAAATTTTAAGCATTTAAAAATCTTGTAACAGTACTAAATATTATAGTAATTTTGCATAAAAAAGGTAGAGTTTTTAACAAAAAAAATAATAACTTTTATGAAACTATGTATATCTACACATAAAGGAATAAATGATTGATGGAAAAGCATACATCTTGAGAACAAAAAAAAAATCTTTACAATAAACTTCTGTCCTTATTTTTCACCCAAATATTTCACATTTAAGCTCATAATGGTTAAAAAAAATATTTAATCTAAAACAACAAGAAATTTGATATGTGATCGCAATACTAACCTACATAGAGAACTAGGGTGGGAGCTTCGCTTCGCTCCAGCCCTATTCCTCTATTGACCTAAAGTGACACAGATTTGCTCGGAGTAGTTTGCTCATTCGCCTGTGTTATGTGTGGAGAGGCTTTATGATCATACAAATAATTTATATAATATTTTTTCAATTTTTTTTTAAACATGTGCCATCTTTACTTCGTTGGGATAAGGTGATCAAAGGTGATGATGATGATTTTTTTCTAGGATTGAGACACTTGACTTTTGGATTAAACATAGTAGAAATAAAACAAAATATACAAGATTGGAAAACACTCCGTTTGTCATACAAATAATTTATATTTGATTTTTTGTTTTATTTCTGAAATAATAGTGAACAATTATAAAATAACAATAAATATGTATAAAATAACAAAATTATAGTATTATAAACCTTAAAAATGCGCTAAATTAACCTTTTAATTTATTTAATAACGTTAAATTTAAAACCTTAAATGAAAGAAAATTCATGTTCCCTGACAGTAACTTCAAATACATATTTAAAAAAAAACTATGCGTCTCTGCGGGTAAAGCCCGTCTTTTGAAAAATGGTAACCAACCTCTACAAAAAACAACTCTTGACAACCCCAAATTCGTGATGCGAATTTCTAATGCCAACCCCATAGAAGCACTATTTCATTTACATACTATGTGCTAAAAGCATAAAATTAATATAATTTTATATTCTAATCAATTACTCACCTTAGTAGCAACATGCTTCAAAGCATCCACCTTCAAGCTTCTCTTCAGCGTGGGATTAATAATGAACTCCTTTAATTTTGCATCAGTTTTCAGTGACTGTTGAAACTGGGTTAGCTCTTTTTCTACGATCTCCAAAGCCTTATTTTTGTGGGCTGCCGAGTACAACGCAGACGCATACCTGCCTTCTAATCCAAATACTTGTACAGGAGGCTTGACCAGCTGAGCTGTAGCGGCAGATGTACTTAAGGATCGAACCTACGAAAACATTACGTAACTTTAAATGATAACTATAAATCAATGAAACTAATCATGAAATAAAGTAAAATTCACCAGCATATTTCCTTTCATCACAGACATAGTGCTTCTTTACCACTTGATTGAAAATTGTAATTGAAAATCCTATTTTTCCAAAGAAAATTTAGTCGGCCAATCCTTATGTCGTCTGTGGCTTAGGGATGCCAGTTCGAAATCGGTAAAATGAACAATAAATTTTTATTCATTGGAAATAATTATTATAATCGATACTTAGCAATGATTCAATCTTTAAAACTTTAAAATCGAGATACTTTTTTCTATCTAGATAAAAATAATACTATAAAAGAATTTATAATTCTAAAAAGCTAATAATTTTTTTTAAATAATAATAAGTGATCGATTTTTTATTAATGATCCACTAGACCTCGATTTTTTCATAAATTGAATCCACATACTACGATTCAGGTAGATTTCAAAATCAATTTTTATGCGAAGAATCGCCATCTCTACTGTGCCAACAGAGAACTATATCATAGACTAGTATGTAATCGTACAGATAAACCATATAGAACTGTGCCCGTAGAGAGAATTCCACATTAATTAGCGATTTTTCGCTTTTACCCGGCTAACGAAAAAGTACCGAAAGACATTTATAAAGTTTAACGTTATTTAAATTACATTACATACATATTTTTCAGTACTTAACATAGAAAAAAACATCGATTATGTTTTTTGCAGTAAGACACAACGCAACGCTACAAAACTCAAAAACGTTAAAGACAATGTTGTCAACTCTTTTTTTTTACATGGGGAAATCCCTCATGGATACACCACTCTCAGGGGAGAGAGTGGGTTATGTCCGACTCGCACGGATTAAAACCCCACGGTGTACGTTTGCTGCTATAGTTGGGGTGACACGAGATCTCTATAGACTCCATCATGCCGCCCCAGTGGTTGGCCCAGCAGCAAAAGCGCCACCGCCGGGCCCCGCTTGATAGGAGACAGCCGTGTACATACCAGCCGTCTGATGGGCCCCCGACCCACCTGCCCTAGTCCGGTTACGGTGGGAGGAGGCGGACAAACTGGCGCCTCCTCCTGCCTGTCCTCCGTTGGCAGAGACTGCTACTCTATGAGGGTCCTCCTCACGGACCCTCTCCGTCGCCTCCTTTCTGCGAGACGACTTCCTCGCAAAAGGAGGCCACAGCATTCCACACATCCTCGCCGCCGAGAATGGTCACAACCACGCTCGGAAGCAAGAGATCCTGCCCTACCGCCGCAGCCAGAGTGCGGCGTTGACCCGGACACCGCGCAACACACTCTGTCTGAGTGCATACGGCATACACTGATGGCATACGGCGGTTGGCCCCTTTCGTGCTATCCGATGCAGGTACTAACCGAAGCACTCGTGTTCCCGGTCAACACATGCACCAGACGGAACGTCAGGGAGCCCCACTCCCTCTGATATCATTCCGGCAGGACCGGGCGGACGGCGTCGATCGTGTATCGACAGTAATGTGCGTTTGTCAGGTCCTGCCTCCACCTCTCCAACATCTCCTCCCTCACACTTCTCCTTCTTTCCTCTATTTCTCTGGGAGCTAGAGGCTCCCCCATTCGTTTCTTGTAAAAATCTATAAAATATGACTTAGCTCCGATCGCGCCGCCGCCGGGGATGGTTATGCGCTCAGCTGCGTTCACTCCGCAGCGCGCCTCCACCGCCCCGCACGGGCCCCTCAGGCTCCGTGGGCTCCTAAGTCTGCGTCCCAACCCAATCCACGATCCCAGGCGGCTAAGTCTTCACAGGCTGATCCCGCTTTTTCCTTCTCCCTGTCCAGTGTCGACTATATGGGTCAGCTACTGATATTTCACAAGATTTCCGAGATCTCCGCGTTCGATGAAATGTCCAAAAATCCCGAGTTAGGTAGTTCCCCGGTATCAGCGATCTCTAGGTTCTCTGCCATCGCGGCTACCCTACAACGACTCGTGCGAGCTGCCGTTTCGAAAAAATCTATCTATCTCTCCCTAAAACAACCGATCATTAGGAGTAAACCTTGTTTATTATGTTAAATTAAACTCCGGCGCCGGCGCCGTTTTATTATTATTTCGATCCGATCTCCATTAATATACGTATTTGCGCCCATGCTCGCGAGTCTCTCCCACACGCCACCGAGAACGAGGGTGGTTCTTTTTATCCCGCACATACGTTGCGTCTCTTCTGGTAACATCTCAAGCCTAAGTCGTCCCGGATGGAGCCCTCGAGCTGTTACTATCACGATACAGTGACTCATCCACATCACTTGTACACACATGAGATCACCTCACACACGTGCACATATATACACATGGTGGAAGGATTTTGTTTTTTTCCCTTATCGAACTGAATCGAGTAGTTTAGTTCGTTTCACATCCGATATACACGTATGTGTTTGTAAATCATGCAATCTCTATTGTATATGATTCACAAACGAATATATGTATGAATAGATTAGAATAATTTAGCTAGGTCAGATTCGGGATATCAACAACAGCCCAAGCCGAGGTGTGCTGCGCACGGCTGATCGGTTGAGTGCCTTAAGCGCTCGCTTAGTAGTCCGGTGAAGCTGTAAATGCCTTACAAGGCCAATAGCGTAGTCAGTTCGAAAACAAAAACCATAAAATATTATGAAGAAGAGAATTAGAAAATATAAATAAGATAACGTAAAACCTATTTCTTTTCCTTAATCTCCATTTAGTTATAATACTATACCATAGTAATAATATATTTTTTAAATCATGTATGTGTAGCGGTAGAAGTGAAACTTTCAAAAAGAAAGTGAGAAGATCCGGTATTTCTCGGTGTACTCCAATATACCTCCAAGCGAGACACTTTTTTTTACGTGGGAAAATCCCTTATGGATACACCACCCTCCCAGGGGAGAGGGTGGGTTATGTCAGACTCACACGGACTAAAATCCCACGGTGTACCGTCCGACCGTAGTGTTGGGGCGAAAAGGGGTCGATCTATGCTACTCCCCTTCGAGAGCCGCCCCTACGGTCTGCCCGGCGGGAGGTAACCGCCGGGCTCCTCAAATAGAGAAGCAACCCGGGTACACACCGACTGCTTCCACTCGTCCGCCGGACCTGTGCAACGAGGAGATGAGCCCCCGAAATAACGGAGTGCCTCCCGTATAACTCTGTGCAGCAGGCTGTTGAAGGCGTTGGCGACGTCCAAACACACCACTAAAACCCTCTGCCCCTGGGAGGGGGTACCTCTGTGGACAGCGACTTCAGGAGGCACAGGGCCTATCTATCGTAGAACATCCTGTCTAGAAGCCGAACTGCGCGTCCGCTACATTAGGTCCCACTCCCTCAAGCGAGACACTGCTCCCACTCTACCCGTTACAGTGTCTATCCCTATCACTTTTCGTAGTAAAAACAGTTGCGGATCAGATTTTCAAAGACCTCCCATAAGAAGTATTATTTCAAAAACGGTCTAACAAAAAAAACTATAATTATCATGAGATACAAATAAAAATTATAATCATTAACATGTTATATCATGATTGTTATTTGTATCTGTTATAGCATATTAAATATCACCTGCTTCAATACTATTTAGAATTTGCAAATCTTTTCTATGTCTTAAAATATTCAATTTCCTTATTAAAAAATGTAGATTCGAAGGCCAAAGTAGCAACCTAGAAGAAATTTAAAAATCTGTAAATCTATATTCAATATTGTATCATTAGATATCCTCCCACAAACAAACCTTTTATTTGTTAAGGATATATGAAAGAAATTTAAGTCATACAGCCATTTATCATGTTTATATATTAAGTTAAAAATTGTCCCATATTCGAGTTCGTTGTAAAATTGCAAATTATTTTATGGTTTTACTTTTATCTAAATATATTTTTTTTCTCGCACTGACTACGCTATTGACCTAGCAAGGTCAATACCAGCTAACAGCTTCACCGGACGTAGTCCGGTGAAGCTGTTAAGACCTTGCTTGGTCAATAGCGTAGTCAGTTCGAAAAAAAAAAAAAAAAAGCTTCACCGGACTACATCTAAATAGAAAACTCGATATAATATTTTATAGTGATAGAAATCGATTCACTGGATTGGTCATAGCTTAATATCGATTAAAATAATAGATATTTCTACATTTATGTATAATAATCAATTATCTATAATCGATCTCAGATCTGTCCCTAGCTAGGAGTATTATTACCAGTTATATAGTGTTGTGAGTAAGAATTTGTTTCTCAGTCTACGTTTCCAGTATACTTAACTTATCTATAATTATTCCTCTCAGTATATAGTATCTTGTCTATGATTATTCCTCTGTGGGTACAACACTACTGATAGATACATGAAATGCAATTTATTCAGACGCAGAGATAAATTATTATTTTTACTAAGTGTTATGTATTTAAAAAAGTTGCGATGCATTAACGTTTATCTAATAAACAATCGGGATTGGTTTCGCGAGAAAATCACTTTGTTGTAGCACAAGAAAATGAGTACCTTTGGAGAAATTGCTGAACCTGGAAGTCGTACTTTTTGGGAGGATTGGGATGAAGTTTCACAGGAAGATAATTATACAAAGTGAGAAGACATAGTATTGTACAAACTGTTGAATTTAAAGTTTTCTCACTTTGTATAATTATCTTCCTGTGAAACTTCATCCCAATCCTCCCAAAAAGTACGACTTCCAGGTTCATCGAACTAGTTTTTAGAACGAGAAGGTTGTGATGTGGTGCAACAGGAAATTGAATTTATTTATAAGTAATAAAGACATTTATAATCAGATGTTAATGAATATATCTAAGAATAAATCAAACTTAAATGAGGTCGCTAAGTGAATATAATAAAATATAACTAAATACACAATACAATTATTCCACGTAAAGTGTTATAATCAGGGTTTTTTGTGGGGGTACACAGTGTCCTTAAAGGGAATTTCAAAAATATTGTAAAATAGCCAAAAACTGAAAAAATGAGAGTATGAAAAAAATAATTATTGGTAAGCTTGAGAATCTTTTTTTAATGGGTCAAAGTTATCCAAATAAAAAATGTAATGTATCTTTTTTGAACAATTACCGCGTCGCACAGTGCTTTGTTTCTATAGAGGTCGGACATTTAAATATCAAAGTCATAATTTCACAAAAAAAAAATTGCTATTCGATTTCTTTAATGAAAAGCTATAAAGGCGCTTTTTAGATTGGACTTATAGTTTAAGAGTAAATGGAATAAAACTGTTATCAATGTATGGGGAGCAACCCAGAACTATGAATATCGCGTGATTTTCGTTGGTTTTCGTTCTGAAGATTTTACAACAGTATCTTACCTTTTTTTTTTTTTTTCGAACTGACTACGCTATTGACCAAGCAAGGTCTTAACAGCTTCACCGGACTACTAAGGCGAGCGCTTAAGGCACTCAGCCGATTTTAGTTATTGGAACAAGTGTTATAACTATATGATGGTCGTGATCCCATCGGACATAATTCCCATAAATATCTTTATCAAAATACATAATAATTATTTATGAAAAAAAGGAAGATATGTACGTTCATATGAAGATATCTAAAAATTTTCCAATAAACCTCCAATATTATAGTGTAAATAGTAAATACATCTATCTATATATGAGGCATATAAAATCAAAAACAGCTAAGTGCCAAATTTGCAGGAAACGAAAAAAATGTTTATCTATTCTCAGAGTTGGAGTTTTACTTATATTCAAAGTTTCAATTTTAGGGAGTGGCATAGGCTATTGATTTTGCCTGCCTATGGCCATCAGCTCTAAAAGAGAAGTTCAAGAAATAAAAAAAAATGCGATAATTCCTTAACTGTATTTTATTCTTACTTTACTCTTCTTGTTTGATGACTTGGTTGTACTTAAATGTATTTGATCCCAAAATCAATTTTAAAACGAAAATTAAAAGGCTTTAGCTGTATTTTATTTTTTGTAGGAATTAAATGGTGATTTGTGATCATAAAGCCTCTCCACACATAACATTGGCGAGCGAGCGAGCGAACTGGTCCAAGCAAATCCGACTAAGTCACTAAAAACATATCAAATTCCTTGTTGTTTTATATTACATATTTTTTTAACCACTATGAGCTTAAGTGTGAAATATTTGAATGAATAATGAGGACAGAAGTTTATTGTAATTTTTTTTTTTTGAAGTTCAATATTTGAGGCATATAAAATCAAAAACAGCTAAGTGCATAGAGACCAAATTTGCAGGAAACGAAAAAAATGTTTATCTATTCTCAGAGTTTGAGTTTTACTTATATGTTTTTGATTTTATATGCCTCAAATATTGAACTTCAAAAAAAAAAAATTACAATAAACTTCTGTCCTCATTATTCATTCAAATATTTCACACTTAAGCTCATAGTGGTTAAAAAAATATGTAATATAAAACAACAAGGAATTTGATATGTTTTTAGTGACTTAGTCGGATTTGCTTGGACCAGTTCGCTCGCTCGCTCGCCAATGTTATGTGTGGAGAGGCTTTATGATCATACAAATAACTTATATTATATTTTTTTCTAGGTTTGAGACAGTTGAGTTTTGATTAAACATAGTAGAAAAAATACCAGATCAGGAAAACGTTCCATTCGTCATACAAATAATTGATATTTGGTTTTTTGTTTCTGAAATAATAGTGAACAATTATAAAACAACAATAACAATATATAAAACAACTAAATTATAGTATTATATATAAACCTTAAAAATGCGCATCTGAAGGAAAAATCACGTTCCATTACAGTAACTTCAAACACATATTTAAAAAAAACTACGCGTCTCCGCGGACTGAGGAGGGTGTCTTTTGAAAGGGATAACCAACCCCTATAAAAAACAACCCCAAATTCGGGATACGAAATTCTAATGCCAAGCCATTTCTTATACAGTGTCTAACCTTTCAACCTTTCTTTGTCTAAAGAGTATATTTAAAAAACTTAATTGATACCGACTTAAATAACAATTTAATAAGTATAAAAGTAATATAATAGTTGAAATTAATCAATTTTAAATTAATATTTGTTACATTGGCTGAAATTTAAATCCCAATAATATAAAATTCAGACTAACATATATCCATTTTGCTTTTTAAATGGCTTTGTATGCAGTTACATTTAATCTCTAGTTATATTACTTTAGTCTAAGCTAATTCGGTTTGTATGTTTATATAGCTATAAAAAACACTATTTGACACATAGAAAACAAGTTTATTGTCATTATTATTGTGAAAAATATATTAAATGTAGAGTTCCGATCGCATCGTCGACTCGAGCGGATGCCCGTTTTGCTGCGCGCGCTAAGTTCGATTTTAATACTCGTGATTTAGTGACGTCAGTTATTGTGTTGTTTCGATCCGGCACACCTGCGGTGCACCTGCGTTCTTTTTCCTGGAACTGAGTGAGACCTTTCCTTTGTATTTGTTTATTGCTTTATCTATTTCTTGGTATATTTAATTATTTACTCATTTATTTATCTATTTATTTACGTATTTCTTTAATTCTTCAGTGATTTATTTTTAAATTTATTTACTTTTTATTGTTTGTTTATTTAAGTAGTCTTATGTTATTTTTCCCCTGTCTTGCTCAGGTACTTATTTGCGTTGTTTTCCTATTTTGTTTAGTTTTAAACAGCTCCCTTTGATCCGGACTCGGGATAGTCCGTTAAATTCATTAAGGCGCGCCCCCCTGCCCCTCTGGCAGGGAGGTTTCACATGTCATCCTCCGCCCCACTCCCCTCCTCAGGCCCCGGTATGGCCTCCGATCGAGAAGTCGGCCTCTTAGAGACCGAACTTATTAGCCTCCGCGGTTTTATATCCACCATCTGTCCTCGTCTCGTAGACGATTACGATGCGTACGCTGCGAAGCGTCGCATCGAGTTCCCTCACTCTTCCAAGCCCGCTCCC
>MU159108.1:120632-158218 GCA_015888305.1 Antheraea pernyi | reverse complement strand
TTTTTTTTTTTCGAACTGACTACGCTATTGACCTTGTAGGGTCTTCACAGCTTCACCGGACTACTAAGGCGAGCGCTTAAGGCACTCAGCCGATTTGGTTTTTTTAGGTAACATACACAAGGGCGCACGCGCACCTCGGCTTGGGCTGTTACCTGGAAAAAGACGCGTCTGTCCTACCTAACTATTCTAAGCTATTCATACATATATACATTTGTGAGCCATACAATCGAAATTGCATGATTCACAAATGAATACGTGTATATCGGATTGAAACGAACTAAAACTATTCGATTCAGTTCGATGAGGGAAAAAAAACAACCCTCCCAACATGTGTATGTATGTGCACGTATGTGAGAGGGATGATCTCATATGTGTGTTCAAGTGATGTAGGTGAGTCACTGTATCGCGATAATAATATCACGAGGGCTCCGCGCGGGGACGACCTAGGCTCGAGATATCACTGAGAACCGCGATGTGTGCGGGAGCTAAAAAGGATCGATTACAAAAGCGCGGGCGTAACACGCATTTAATAAGATCGAATTCGATCATCTCTCTCACACACGTGCACATATATACACATGGTGGGAGGGTTTTGTTTTTTTTTTCCCTCATCGAACTGAATCGAATAGTTTTAGTTCGTTTCAATCCGATATACACGTATTCATTTGTGAATCATGCAATTTCGATTGTATGTTTTACTATTATAGTTAGCTAGGACAGACGCGTCTTTTTCCAGGTAACTGCCCAAGCCGAGGTGTGCGTGCACCCTTGTGTATGTTACCTAAAACCCAAATCGGTTGCGTGCCTTAAGCGCCAACTTTAGTAGTCCGGTGAAGCTGTGAAGACCCTGCCGGGTCAATAGCGTAATCAGTTCGAGGAAAAAAAAAAAAAAAATTAAATGTAAGGTCATTGAAACAGTCCATGCACGTATTAAAATATCAATGACAGTGTTGAATCCATTAAAAAAAATGTTAGAGGTACAGCCACATTTTTATCGTTTTAAATATTCCGGAGAGTGAATTTACATTTTTTTTAACAAATTTATTTCAGATTACAATGGAAAAATGAAGTAGAAGTTCCAAGTAAAATTGAAACTTTGTTAATACTGGAAGGGAGGTATTTGTTTGATTCTATAAGAAATAGAAAAAGCTACTTAGACCCTATAAATTCTGTCACAGAAATAAATATGTATGTTTATAAAGTGAGAGAAACGAACACTTATATGTGTATCATCAAAGATTATGAACTTTTACTGAGCAGTGAAATTATTGAATTACTGTACAATTATATCCAAGTAGCTGATGAAGTTATAACAATATTAATGAAGCCACTTGTTGAATATCAAACTTCTGAGCACTTATCACAAACCTGTTTTATCAGAAGATTATCTACTAAAGTACAATCTAAATCTTTAGCTCTGAAGTATTCAACATTAGAGCAACCAAATATAATATCTGGAGTATCAGCTGGAGGTAATTATATCATTGCAGTTATGATGTTTTAAATGGACTCTTTTCCTTGTGTGTCTTTCAGACTTAGTAGGTACTTATATGCGAAAAATATAATATAAAATTTTTATTTAATCTTAAGGTGTAAAAACAATTAATAGACAAACAGATTGTATTGTTTTTTTTTTACTCCATGGACCCAGTGTAATAATTAGACTATTAACATATAGATAACTAGTGGGCCCAGCAGACGTTGTCCCGTCCTGATAATAAAAAAACCTTGGCAAATTATGTACCTAAATGTTCCTCATGAATCACTTTAGCTACTGGTGAAAACCACATGAAAATCCATTCAGTCATTTTTGAGTTTATTGTGAACAGACAGATAGGCAAGGCAGAGGACTTTGTTTTAAAAAAATTGGACTTTCTGCAATTTCTGATGAAAAATATCATAATGTAAAATGCTATAAGACCACATCAATCTTAGAAGCTGGTCTAGTTAGCCACCACTATCAAGTTGAAAAATAAACCACCAAGTAGCTATTGGTTTGTTAAAAGAAATGCAAAATAAATTAAATGCACCATGTCTTTGTTTAATGTACTGCTGTCACTAAACATTAAGTGTGGCAGTCATTAGATGATATCCTGTAAAATCTAAATGTAAAAAATGAATAAGCAACTGATAAACTATAATTAATGTAAAACTAATTATACAAATCAATAGTATATACAAATTGTATAATTATTTTATACATTCCATTCATTAATATGTTTATGTATGTGCTGTTTAATATATCTAACATAGAAATTAATCCAGATTAAAATTTTATTGTTTCAGTTGTATGTCTGAGAGAATTCCTTGATAAACCAGCATCAGCCATAATATTCTATGGTGAACATCCTGAAACGCAAGACACTAGTGAACTACAAAAACTATTATCACAATTAAATATTGTTTATATACCAGACTCTGCTGGAATATTAAATTCTAATATGTATATTTAATCTCAGAATAAAATTTTATATAACATAAATTATTTTCGTTTATTTTGTTTATCAAATTTGCTTAGGATTTTCAAAGACAAATTAAAAAAGTTACATATGATCTGCTTCTGTCATGTCAAATTATGGTCATGTGGTTTCCAGGTGCTTTTGGTTAATTGGAAATTTCAATATACAATGTTTCTTAGCATCTAAATTAAAACCACCAACAGAAGCTTATAACAGCATAATGGTTTATTTAACACCAATACAAAATATACGAATTTGTCAGTACTCAGGTATCCTAAATGTACTATGAAAGTCATTAATTTATGAAAATTGTTTTCGTAATTAAGAAAGTCTATAAAAACAAACAGCCAATTGAATCGCAGTTTAATTAGGTTTAAACAATAAAAAACAGATTTCAAAGTAGATACTTTATGCAGTACACAATAAAGCATAAATTACAAGGTAGGTCCTGCCCCATAAGATATAACATACAAAAATATATCTAGTTCTACATTTCATACATATCTCACTTGAAAAGTCATGAATATAAATAAATGTCTATCATAATATTATATAACAAAAATATGTTTGATTTCTCCGATTTAACAAATATAAATATTTTTTTCTTTTCATCGTTATTTGATACAACATATGGATATTATACTGCAAAAACCTGCTAAGTTCACTAAAATTGATTATACAGTATTCAGTTCCAATAATTTAAAACCAATTATATATCTATACGACAAAAGTATCATATATAACAAGACAATTTAACTAATTTTTACATCGACAGGGGAAAGCGAAAATGTCGTAACTTGCATTTTTGTCTAAATGACTTTTTACCATATTCTTGTATAAAAAAATACCACTTCGAATGGTGTGAGTCTCGCTTTCCTACAATTGAATTTTGCATTGATACAACCTTAGTTTTTGCCTAGTTTTAGCACTATACATAAAAAAATTGATAATTTTTGAAATCGTCCTTTGGCTCCGGTGTAAAGTTTGATTTTTCAAGTTACGACAATTCCGCTTTTCTCTGTCGACATGTAACTAATTTTTTCCAATATTCATCTATCGTTTTTTTTTACGAAATAAGAAAAAGTTTAAAAAGTGTAGTTTAGCAGGTTTTCCAAGCATAATCATTAATCACATATAGTATATCATAATAAATAGTTATATTTTGTGTCCACTTTGAGTTTTTATACATATTTATACTGAAACTTATACACGATTATAACTCCCCCATACTGACAGGGATTTCTTTTCAGAATATTAACAGTGAATGATATTTCACGTCTGTTGGGAAAAGATGTTAAAATCTTTTAAGATGTAATTAATATATCCTTTTTTTTTCTTATAAAATCATTAGCATTCTACAATGAAAATATATAGTTGCCGTATTATGTAGTACCGAAGGAGAAGCGTTTCGAATTTATACGTTATGGCTATTGAATGCCAGTAGACGATTTCCAGTAGGTATTAATACCAAGTAGATTCTCACAGCTTCCATCCATATCATCAATGTTTAAAGCCAGCGTTAAATATTACTAAGTTGTTTTGTAATAATGAAGTAACTTTTACAATCTTTCGATTTAAAAAGACTTTATATTTATTTATAAAAAAAATATACCTATATGTCGTTCCGAGAGTCCCAAGCATTTTAGTTTTCTGTAGATATGGGGGACGTCACATTTACCATTTCTGATATATAGCTGATTTGAACCTGCATAATTAATACGCTTTTTCTGTTGCGCCATTTTTCATTTCGAAAACGCTAAAAATCTTAAAAGCCGAAGGCAAACTCTGGTAGGTTTTAGGATATAAAAAGTTTTTATCAGTCGACCAAAGGACCTGCCTCTCGGTCGATAATGACATCGGAGCCCATAAAATCTGCATTTACAAGTTAAAGATTAAACACGGCAAACCATTTATGGTAATTTCCACGCCTTATATAATAGCCAAAATCAATAATGGCAACCCTAGTAAATTACCTACAAAATTTATAATTTTATCCAATTACGATAGTAATAAAAACAAACAATATTTAATTTTCATTAACAACTAATTCGCGCTCTTAACAAACAATAAAACATTATAATTAACATATTAATAAGGAATACACGCTTTCTTACAAATTTATACTATATTAAACAATGTAAATGATTCAAAATAGAGTGTTTGCAGATCGTTTCACGTAATATAAATAATCACTACCGCACATTTCATACTAATTGTTCAACAAATGAATAAAGCAATGTTTAAAACACCGTGCGTATTCATAACGTCGGTATACGATACTCTTATATAATAAAGTAACAAATCCTGCAATTAATTTCATTTATATTCTGTGCACAGGCAGAAATGTAGTTCTAAGAGATAATAACAGATTTATTGATAAGTTCGAAAACGAGATAACAACAATGGAACTTGATGACAATATTTTTTATCTCTTAGCCAGTAATTAAGGAAAGGTCAGAGAACACAAATTTTGAATATAGCTTATAAAATGAACTTACTAATGTGACTACATTTGTCTCATACTACGTATACGTGTATCGCCATGAAGGTTTGTCTATGGTAGCAATAAAGGCAGGTATTGGAAGAAATCATCACTATACGTACGTGATAGTCCGGTGAAGCTGTTAAGATCTTGCTAGGTCAATAGCGTAGTAAGTTCGAGAAAAAAAGAACATCGCTATACGTTATAAACTACCGGGCTGCATGACTATAGACACCAGGATAACAGGGCCTGCGGTTTTTCACACATTACAGTAACTTGGTAACCCTAAATTTGAATTGAAGTGACAAAGATGTGCGAACTTTTTTTGCGATTTCATCGGAATTACTTTGGAGGTTAGTTTTTATTCCATAAGTATATAATCGAACATTCGTCACAGAGGCATGGAACCGGCATAATGCTACTACCATATGTGCATGACGAAGCTTTGACTACTTATTGCGCCAAAATTAAAGTCAACATTTATTCAGTTAAAGGCGCAAATTAAATGTTCCCACAGATACGTATGTGTGTAAATATCTCGAAAGTAGCGTTCGCTAAATTCCTTTGATAAATTAAAAAACCGCTGATATAGTTATCGTGCTGCGTCTATCGTTACGTATCCCACTAGTTCATAACGCAAGACGATGATAGTATCTGCCCACTTACCTGCATATATTTTAACCATAGACAAAAAATTGTGACGGTACATAAAGATTTGGGAGTAACAGAAAAGGGAGGGAAGTGAAGAATTCTTTATTGGGCATAATATTATTTTAATCAAACTGTGACTAAATAAAGGTGCAAATGATCCCTAGTAACGTATTTCACAAGAGCAAAGCTACGTTAGACATAGCTAAATATAGGTTTCAAAGTGGTAAATTGTGATATAATCTATGTACCACAGGGACCAACTGCATACTGGTGGATGTTGTATATTTTTGTCACGCTTTTCGGATTCCGATTTGAGAATTAGGGAATAAATTAAAATTATGTTCCGTAGATTTAGATTAACACCACCAGACAGGTGAAGAATATGGCAAATTCACGTTCGTAGCTTAGCTACCAGTATAGCCGTCATAGGCAAAGGATTGTCGCGTTGAATGAATAAGTAAAATGTGCTGAAGAAAATTAAACTTGCCTTAAAGTTATTTATGCACTGTAAAAACTATATTGAAGGACACTTATTGAGCCGATGAGAAGATAGGAAAAGGATTTATTAAGTATATAATTATTAAATTTTACACTAAATCAATACGGATTTCAGTAAACGAATCTCTTAAGATAATAAAAAGATGCAAAATATTGTTTGGAAATTCGAAAGATCAGAAAACAGGACACGTAAGATACGTTCGTTAATCTGTTAATTAATAAAGATATAAAAGTATTGAATGACATTTTTGATACGGTATAAAAATGTTAGATCTTATAAACATGTCTAGATAGTTGATTACCAAAATTGTATAACTCGCAGAAATTAACATGGCATCTACGAAAAATGCTTCCTCTCCCGCCATCATCGACACGTCAGTACGGACAATAACGAAATTCCATTATTATACGAGCGCCATTTTGTTTTTTGTCTCTGGTTTTTTTTTTGTAATATTTTGGAAGTTTTTTGCGTAATTGAGGGAATAGAAGAACATTATTAGGGTAGTAATGTAGTTTTCCATTCCGAAAACACTACGTATTATGTAATCTTTAATTTTATGTCGTTTTATTATAGGTATTGCCTTTGAATAAAAATATCATCTAAAAGATAGTTTTTATGCAGTTAGTACTCCACAATGACGTCATGACAGTGTGTTGCCTTGTTAACTTCTACGGTTTATACTTTAGGCATACGATCAAGCTCGCAAGCTTCAATTATAATTAAGTAGTTACTCTACTCAAACGAATACATAATATTACTTGACGACTATTTTATTAAAATTACTCTTATCCCTATATGTTTTATAATAATTATAATTGTTGACTGGCAACACAATTCTTGATTAAACTTATTGTACTTACTTACTATGTTATTATTAATAAATCAGCGATAATATTTCAAAAAGTTGAAACTTTACGAATAACTTTGGCCACCTATGTTTGCCGACTTCTATACTTCATCGAAACATTTTGAAACAATATTCTATAAAAATCTTTAATTATAATTATCAATATGTCATGTTACTTATTATACTCCGCTTTTAATACCGTAGAGTTAATTGTCAATCACTAATGTCAAATTTTAAAATAATGTTGCCACATTAAATTTTTCTAATGTTGTTTTACCGGTTATAGTACGCTCTTGTTATGTGTATCGTAAAATATTAAATATCGAGTTTTTATGTAGTAAAACATTTAGTCGATAATTAATAATTATTATATTGTATATAATATGGTATATTACATTATATATAAATAGCAAACTACAAGAAAATATATCTTCTATTGGTCTTAGACATTTCTTAGGTTTTCACATTCAAAGCCTTTATCTTTTTAGAAATTAAGTTTTCTCTTTATTGTTGTTTAACATAACATGTATATATTCATTATATTAATATTAATTAACATTGTTTAATAAAAAAAATTACACGCTTTTGCAGCCAGTAAAAAATCGTAAACACCACTATTTTTAACAGCTAAATATCAACAATTTTCGAAATGTCATTTTGCTCTACGGAATTACAAAACGGACTACAGTACTTATCTACTATAATATCTTAATTTCTTAACAAACATACTATTATGACACTGAAACCTATCTTATGGCATAGAGTAGTCAGTAAATAGTATTTTATAATTATCTTACATTAAGTTGCCTTATAAAGCTTCTAATGACTAATAATATATTCATTATCATAGAAAAATAAATTTGTCTTGGACAATTAAGCTTCTCGTATGATAAAACATAAAATATTTCTTCGCTAAATAACTTTGGAGGTACATAGAACAGCCTTTCGTTTATATATGTATATTCACATTTGACTTTGTTACCTTAAAAATCAATAGTTCCGCAGTTATTTTGACCGCTCTTTATATTATCCAATATTTTGTTAACGAATTCGGATGTTCTGCCGGCAATTTTTATTTCTGCAACGAAAAATATAAATTAACAGGTATTGCGTGTTTTTTTTTAATATTTATAATTTTTTTTGCATATAGGTGTGTGATGTAATAACACAGCTACAATTTGGAAAATTGATATTTTTCTAAATTACATTGGGTGTATTCCTTTGGGTAACAATGCTTCATTTACCAAAATATAATATATTTTTTAAATAAGTAAAATAGAATAGTTTTAAATAATTTAAAATTAAATCTGTCCATTCAGTAACCATTATTGATATATTTTTTACAACAAAAAGTCTATTTAAAAACAGAAATTATATTAATTTTTGGTCTTACTACTTGAGAACAATGTTAAACATTTTTAATTTAGTATGCTCTCAATGACTTATCTATATTAATCAATCTGTAGTTCTGTCTGTACATATAAAATTTTGGAAAATTTTATAGAACGGATATTTAAAGTTCATAGATCACGAATATGACATTAAAAAAAATATCATGTAGTACATACAGTGCAATCAAATTGTGCGAATAAGCAAAAACAATATTAAGGGTAGAAATAGAGTTAAGAATTGTGATGAACAATTTATTAATTAAATAATAAAATACACAAACAAACCTGTAGCCGTATTTACTATGTTTGTAATGTGAGAGTTCCAGTCGACGTCATTTTGAGAATTTGCCACTCTGTTATTTAATATATGTTTCATTTGTTTAATGCCATTTATAAGCCGCTCTGAAAGTGTAAAAAAAAATTAATATCTATGAACATATGATGATAGAGGTATATCGTACGCGCATTATGTAAAAACTACAAAATAGGTTTTGATTTAAAAAAAAATTAATACTTCCTAGACACTCAGTTCTTATCTAAAACTATATCATGATATCTTCATTTAGTACAAGGTTATTGAAGTAATTTAAAAAAAAAAACTACGATTTTATAAGTGTTTTGCGTTTAGTCATGTGTTTTCTTACCGTGACGAAATGCTACTGGGGTATGGGTTTATTTTATATTTTTGCCCTCTGTACATAAATACGCTAATAAAAACCAGATAAATAGCAGGTAAAAACTAGTACATAATATATAGTTATGTTAAGGATATGCTAACAGTTTCTTTATGATCCACTTCAAAGGAAAAGATGTACATTAATTAGAGAAAAAACAAAATGAAATATATAATAGGAGAATCCAGAGATAATTTTATAAATTAAATAACCCACAATTAATAGGTACTTGTCTTAACTTCAAATAGTTATAAATGTTCAATAAGAAATATTTTCCAAGTTATAATAATGTTAACACCACATTAAAAACACATTACTCATTTTGAAATAAAATACTCATACATAAAAAATATCGACAAGGAATACATTTTGTTTACATAATTTAAATTTTATTATAGTTAGGTAACTAATTTATTTTGTATTTTCTTACAAAATAATGATAATTGCATTTTCCACGAATATTACAACTACATTGTAATATATCAATTATTTAAACTGTAATTGTACACTGTACACTGGAATTACGTTATGTGAGGAAAGCTGAAAAGTCATTAGATATTTTTGATCTAGACCTTAATAGGATAATCATTATCATTACATATTATAAAAGTAAATTTTCAAAAAAAAAGTATTAACCGACTTCAATATCAATCAAAAACCCATAAGGCACTAAAAAGCAGAAAATAAATAGTTTATCAAATTAAATAAAACATATGAATATGTGTGCTACCTAGAGATGTACTGGAAGTCGGTACCAACCAAAATTTTTGTATTACAGAGACGCGAGAGTGGACTTAAACTTTGTACCTGTAGATGATATGATTTTCGGTTTGGTTGGCACCGACTTCCAATACAACTCTAGGTAGCACACATATTCATATGTTTTATTTAATTTGATAAACTATTTATTTTCAGCTTTTTAGTGCCTTATGGGTTTTTGATTGATATTGAAGTCGGTTAATACGTTTTTTTTTTGAAAATTTACTTTATTTTTCCATTTTTAGTGTACATAAATATATTTTACTAGCAGTGCCCACTAACTCCGTTCCGTCTTAAGTATATTAAAATATGCGCATTTTTGCGGTATGGTATCTATCGGTATGGTATGCGATATGGTTTCAATTGGTTGTACAATAAGTAACGTTTGGTGCGAACGCAACCTTATCAATAATCCGCGATAGTTTCTACCACCAACTCGGCTACCATCGCTTCACACATTATACACCTTAAGTAATGTAATTACAATGCTTGCATCATGTTGCAACACAGCAACGAACATAAGCACAATAGGCTCCTAAGAATTGAAGAGTTTTTTTTATAATATTGGTGGCAAACGAACATACGGGTCACCTGATGGTAAGTGATCACGGCCGCCCATGGACAATTGCGACACGAGAGGAAACACAGATGCGTTGTCGGCCCTTAAGAAAGGAGTAGGCTCGTTTCTTGAAAGTTTTCTTACTTTGTCACGGATCCCATAATCAGAACCTAACCAAACTCTCATCAAACTACCCTTGAAGTACATCCTTTCCAATAAAAAATGAATCATCGAAATCGGTTAACGTGATATTGAGTTATTCGTCTATTTGTCGTATACATACTTAATGCAAATTTAAAACTTATACGGTTTTGTACTGGATGCCGTTGTCGGAACTGGACCAAATTGAAATGGGACCACATTGGAAGTACCAGCTTTCAAATAAAAAAAGAATAATCAAAATCGGTTCACCCAGTTCAAAGTTATGAGGTAACAAACATAAAAAAAAAAAAATACAGACGAATTGATAACCTCCTCCTTTTTTTGAAGTCGGTTAAAAACAAAGTCCTCTGCCACGTCTGTCTGTCTGTTCGCGATAAACTAAAAAACTACTCAACGGATTTTGATGCGGTTTTCACCTGTAGATAGAGTGATTCACGAGGAAGGTTTAAGTATATAATTGGTCTACGTTTTTTATTATCAGGGCGGGACAACGTCCTCCGGGCCCGTTAGTATATTATATATCAGGTATTCATTATTATTCTAAACTATCTAACCAAAACATTTTTTTAAACATTGCAAGTTGAAGAATTGGTAAAAAGTCAGTATCAGGTAAGCAGGGGGGGTGTCTACACAACCGAAAACATCACAAGTGGTCTATGGAACCAAAAAGTTTGGGGACCTATGGTATAAGCGATATATCTATACTAATGTATAAAGCTGAAGAGTTTGTTTGTTCTTCTATTTCTTAAAATTCTTTCGGTGTTAGATAGCTCATTTATCGAGGAAGGCTACAGGCTATATATCATCACGCTAAGATCAATAGGAGGTAGCCCGGTGAAGCTGTTAAGACACTGATGGGTCATTAGCGTAGTCAGTTAAAAAAAAAAAAAATCAATAGGAGCGGAACACCAGTGAAGAATGTTTCAAAATCAGGCTGCTTTTCCTTTTAGCTGCGTGTTAGCGTTAATATTATATACGTTGTCATGGCAGCGTGGTAACTTTTTATCGCAAACATTTTTAAAGTTTATTTTGTTTCTATTCAAAATGTTTATTCTACGTTTGTTTTGTTACCATTTTTTTATTTGCAATCTATTACGTGTTATAAAAATAAAGTGTGTGTATGAAAAATTAAAATAAAAACTTTTTGGTGAATGGATATAACTACTGTCATAGGAGGCAAAAGAACAGGTGGGTCACCTGATGTTAAGTGATCATCACCGTCCATAGACACTAACACAATCCTTTGGGGGAATGGGAGGGAGAGGGGAGGTGGGTCTCCGGCGCTCTCACTGACCGAACGAAACACAACAATGCAAGCACTGTTACTTCACCTCGGTTTTCTATGATAGGGTGGTACTACCCCAAGAGAGCCGATTCATTCATGCTAAAACCAGTAATAGTTTCAGAGTGGCTCTACCAACTATAAAAATCGTGGTTCCTCACGATTTATCATAGAAATAGTTATACATTTATGCATAACTTTACCTACTTTATAGCCCAGATGAGAATAATAATTAGTATTTGTTCATCAGGTGGGTTATGAACTTATGTAACAAATCTAAAAGCGTATCAGAACTGATCACTACAAAGTTCATAAGTCAAATGTTATTAGCATGTCAATAAGGAAATAAAGAATGTGGATGATGCAATATCGATATATATGACATATTATACTATATATTCTACTGGGAAAATATATCGACGTCATTGATATAAATCAGTGACCGGTTTTTAGAATAGTACACTTTATAATGTAATCCATATATTATCAAATATGCATATTTATTATATTAGCAAATGTCAATGTCTCAATGAACGAACTCTAAAACTCTATTTTTCTTAATGCGCTGCCAGTTGAAGGAAGGACACGTTTTGACTTAAAGGATAGTGAAATTCTATGTTAAACATTTTACACTGAATTTGAATATTCAAAGTATGTATAAGAAGAAAGTTATTTGCAAGAAATACACAATGACATCTAATTAATCCAATATTATTACATATTTAAAATTATTCAAAACGTCATTTAATACAGAACGTATTTAAATTAGTGACATTGGTATACTTGGTGAAAAAAAAGAGTTTTAGATTAAATTCATTTCAAGGTGTTTCTACGTATTGTACACATATATATATATATATATATATAAACAAAATGGTACAGGTAATATTCTTAACAAATACAATTGAATATGAATATGGCAGAGTGAACAGTAGAATGACTATGTATATAGATAGTAAAATACATAGTCAATAATCAGCTTTTATTTCCGCGAATGACTTGCATATTGAATTTCATTATGTGAATTTTTTTACCATTATGTGAATGTCAAGATAAAAAAAAACATTGACTGCTTAAGAAAGAATGAAGCCAAGATTATTAAATGTTTATTTCCTGTATTTGATATCATGAATGCAATTAAGGGTTAATACAACAAAAAAAATATTAAAAAAAAAGAATAATTTCGAAACAAATTATGTTAATTAACATTATATATTTGTCAACAGAAATTTAAAAATTTAAACAAATAAAATGAATGATAAATTTTAAAGTATTCATTTTTGGTAGTCAATAAAATGTATATTTATGATTTATAATATTTTTTATTACAACATATTTAGAAGTTGAATCTCAAAATTTCTTCACACAATATTTAAATATAGACAAAATTATGGTAGTTATTTACTTCTTTTTAAGTTTATATAAAGTAATTACTCAAACTATTGTGCATTATATTTCAATCTTAAATAGTAGCGTATAATAGCAGAGTCAGTTCGAAAAAAAAAAAAAAATTCAATCTTAAAATCTGCTATCTACAATTATTTTAATAAAAAATGTTAGAGGAGGGATAAAATAATAATTACAAAATATTTATAAAATGTAGGGAAGTTTTTTTTTATATTAAATTTTATTGATGTTCTACAAAACTAATGGAATTATATTTTTGTAAGCATATTTAATAATTGCATTACTTGTACTTTATTGAGTTCTTGATACCAGAACTCATTAAATTTCTCACAATTTTTATTTTAAACTAGGTTCTGCCCGCGACTTCGTTCGCGTGGAATAGCTACTTTGAGCTAACGCTAACATGCAACGGAAGCTCTCAAAAGGAAAAAACAAACCTGATATTGAAACATTCTTCATTGGTGCTCCGCTCCTATTGGTCTTAGTGTGATGATATATTTCTAGCCTATAGCTATTTCTAGCGATAGCCTACCTCCTCGAAAAATGAGCTATCTAACACTGAAATAATTTTCCAGTTTAAGTTCCAGATTACCCCCTACAACCTCATAAACCTTACCTCTTTATAATACTATATATATAATACATTAGTATAGTATTTTACAAGTATTGTTGTAAAAAGTAAAGTTAGCCTTTATTTTACACCAAAGTTTTTCTTTAACAAAGTTTAGAAAGTTTTACTTACTGTGTTCTTGTTCCAATCCATCCAGTTTAATTTTATTTGCCTCATGCTGAGCTTTTTTCTTCAATCTGCAGGCTCTTGAAGCCAATTTGTTTTTTTCTTTTCTTGTCTTTGGTCGAATATTAAAGGGTAGTTCACTAACAGGTATCATGTCATTTATGACTTTACCTAGATTGTCCAATTCTTTTCCAATTACGTATAGTTTCCGAGGATTGGGTGTTAAATCATTTCCATCACCTTTTCTTGCTTTACCACTAGAAATAACATTCTAATCTAATAAGACTAAAAACTTTCATACTATAAATACAGAACAGTAATTGGTACTATAACTCTTGACCAAAGAATTTATTTTTATTTTACTTAATTCTATCAAAATCTTTTATTTCATTATCATAGAACTAACTTCTGCCCGCGACTTCGTCCGCGTGGAATAGATACTTTGGGCGACGCTAACACGCAGCGGAAGCTCTCAAATGGAAAAAAAACAACTGCGGGAGTGCTGGCAGCAGTGAAAACTTGAACATTAACGTTGTGGATTTATGAATATTTTGGAATGGTTAGGGAATAATTTCGCACGAATTGCTTTATTTATCAGTATAAAAGTACTATAATTTATGTGGTAAAATACAATATTAATTTATTTCGCTATTGTTCGTACACAACCATGACAATTTATATTACACTAGCCGACCCGTGCCCACTTCGTTGGGCGGTAATAGGCATTATGAAGTTACAACTTTTCTCTACAACTCAATCATATATATCTCATAATTAAGGCAGCGTTCGTACGAAAACTTTTTCGTTCGACCATTTTTCTCGTACTCCCCAGAAAAAAAATTTTACACATTATAATTATTTTATATTAAAAACTTTATCTCCGAAAATGCGTCCCTTAAAGGAAACAGCAGGAGCACACATTTCAGGGGGATATTACTTTCTCTCCTACGCCGCGCTGGTGTTCTACTCTCCCTCCGTCTTACGAATTTTCGATCAGGTCACGTGTCCTGACGCGAGTTTAACATCTTTTACTCATTCCAAAAAAAAGTGCACAACACCGCTAAAGAAGTTGTCACTTCAAAAAAACCCCAATTTGGAATTATTCTTCATAGGTGCTCCGCTCCTATTGGTATTAGCGTGATGATATATAGGAAGCCTTGTAACCTTCTTCGATGAATGACTTATCTAACACTGAAATAATTTTACAAATTGGACCAGTAGTTCCAGAGATTACCCCCTACAACCTCACAAACTTTACCTCTTTATAATATTAGTATAGATTAAACAAGTTTATCACCGTAGTCCGGTGAAGCTGTTAAGACCTTGCTTGGTCAATAGCGTAGTCAGTACGAAAAAAAAAAAAAAAAAACCAGTTTATCGGCAAACTAAAAAGAAAAACATTTCTTACCTATGCTTAATGCCCCTTACACTGCAGGTTGGACTAAATACGGGATCAGTTACAGAATTTAATATATGTGGATCCTCAGACTTCTTATTTAAAACAAGTCTTTGTCCTTTTGGCCCTTTAGCCTGTACATTGTACTGCCAAAAAAACCTTTCCTTTTTGGAGTTATGGCGAGCTTGTTTGCTCTCAGATTCATCATTGGATTCTGAAAATATATTTTGTTTCCATAATACTTCAGCAGAACAATATAAATATTAATTAATTTATTATATATGTATATTTACAGATATATTTAAACTGAGCATCGTAAATGTGTTTTTATTGGAATTTCTATTGAAAATATTGGTGATGGGTGTAAGATTATTAGAGAAGCGTAATGCAGTATCCTTTAAATTATTACTTGGTTACAAAAAGAGAAATAAAGAAATTTTATCTTGATTGTATAATTTTTTCAATATGAAAATTTGTCATCCTCATAAAATCCTCGTATTCTAATAAATATATTGGCTCATTGGCTCAGCCAATATATTAATATTGAAGATATTCCTATTGGGGAATATCTCCTCACGCACGATAATCATTCAACTCATCTGCTCATAGTCGGAAGGACTGATCGCATGATATAATATTAATAAAAAAAAAATATATATTCTAATAAATACATTAAACTGGGTTTGTTTTTAAATATTTTATTTAAACACATAATATATTTAATCTAACAAGATATCCAAGAATGATCTTAATGCACTCGAAATTATTTATTACTAACTGACCCCTGCCCACTTCCCTGGAAGATTAAACATTTATAAAAAAATACTTTTTGTGACTTAAATGTAAAAGTTAGGCATATGCTGTCGGTGACTTTTTTGTAGGCATTATCAAGCTCTCCAACTTTTCTCTAGCATTCAATCATATATCTCTCATCTTTAAGGCAGCGTTCGTAAGAAACATTTTTGTTCGATCGTTTTTTCTCAGACTTAACTTTGCAAATCGGACTACCACAACAGAGTCTTTCTATTTTTTGGGTTTATATATAACCTATGACTCTCACAAATAACGTGACTTTCTATTGGTAAAAGAATTTTCATAATCCATTTAGTAGTTCCAGATACCCTCTACAACCTCACAAACTTTACCCTTTATATTAGTTTAAATTATTATGATCTATTACTTATTTAATTTCATTACAATATTTTTAAAGGTGATAAGTTTATCATATTATATGTCTGGAGTAAATGCCAGTAATAAAAAAAACTGTATGATGGCAAATAAATATGTTGACGCGATACTCTTGAAATATTAGAAATCACATATATTTCACTGATTGTTTCATTTAAAACCAGTTCATTCTTCTTTTTAAGAACCCTACAGTACACTGGAAGATATAAACAAGCTCATGAGAGGTTACTGAATATACACCTCAAATACCTTCTTATTCATAAATCATTTGGGATCCCAGGTGTAAGATACAACTCCCTCCAGTACTACATTAGTGAAAAACAATCTCATCTTGTAGAAATATTTTAAATTTAGCAGTTTGATATTTTTAATAATGCATGAGTAACAAATTAATATAACTAATTTGTAGAAAATTACCATCAGATGATAAATCCTCATATCTATCACTGTCCTCATCTGATTCTGCATCGCGGTCATCTTCATCTTGCGAGAAGTCACCTGTGCCAGGGCTTAACAAACCTCCAGATAAGGACGATGCAGATCCTGCCTCTGCTAGTGAACTAGTAGATAACAGATGTTTACGTGGTTCTCGACGTTGCCATATCTGTTAAATTATACAGTTTACATCATATTGCATTCTTTTAAATGTCCCCGAGTTGAAGTGGAACATAGAGACTAAATGTTGGAGCAACATAGTTGAAATGTGTGTGGCTACTACTTAAAATGATACTACTCACAATATATTATTCAAACACCACAGACTCTGCTTGCATAATAGAATCTGGATAAAATCATATCAAGCATAAAAATGTATATATGGTACTCAAGAATTGAAATGAGAGAATGGATTATTATATACAGATATTGTAATATGTAATTATTTTATTTCCCTTTAGTAGCAAATTTTAAGAATTAAACATTTTACAATTAGTGTACGTCCAGAGTGGACGCTATAATCGAGCTTCGAGCGTAGCATCACGTCCGGTGTTCGTTTCAAACATATGCATTAATACGTGAGTGTCTTGAGTGGCGCGCGAGCGTCGCTCTTGGACGCTGGACGCACCACAGATTCTTATTAGAAAACGGCTTGCAGTAACAGAACTAATTTTTAAGGTGTTGATAATTGTCACTAGTCTAAAACCAAGAGATGGGACACTTTGAGCTAATCTTTTGTTACCTTTATATGAACTAGTAGCAGAAACTAATCATTGTAAATTAATTCTTAAAATTATATTATATGTCAATTAGCTGTGCTCGCGACTTTGTCCGCCTGGTACCTGTCGGCCTGGTACCTGATGACTAATAAATCAGTGACTAAGAAAGTCATCTCAATGTATATCTAACTACTACCTACTTTTCTCTCATACTTAATACACTTGTCATTAAAATTACAATAACTTTTGATAAACCGAACCGATTTTAATGAAAAAAAATACTAAATGTTACTCAAAGATATGCTTTATGACTTTCTTGCAAAGGTTTTATCTTGAATGCAGTATTTTTGCAGTGATGCATTTTCATACAACCAAACAGATATTTCTAAAAATTTTTGAAATGTATTTTCTTACTTATTCCTTTGACCTGTGACAATTTTTTTTTACAAAAATTTAATAAGTACAGGCACCTAATATTTGCATTCTTATTATATGTATAAATACCTCATTTTTATTTCAATTTGTAGATTAAGAATGTTATTTTTTAATACTACGAATATTTATTTATCCTTTGCCAACACAAAATTACCTGTTCCATTGTAAGATGTGTTGGTGCTGAAGAAGAGAGTTGTGTGTTCTGTGGTTGTACACTCATTGGGTAAGGTGGCAAGACTGTAGAAGCAGGTACTGACTGTCCGAGAGCTATTTCACCACTATAACCATCCATACGAAGTAAGAGTTCAGGTAACTGACTCACTGGCTGTGCAAAGCTTGAAGAAGCAGAACTATGCTGACTAGGTGGTGAAAAAGCAAGCTGGGCCCGTCCATACGGACTGCAAGGACTACTATCTGCTGGCATTATATTGTTTATCTGTACATTATTACTTCTCCTTGATCCACTCATAACCCCACCAATTTGGACACAGTAACCACTCTCTTCAGGTAATAGTAAATCATCAAAATTCAAATCGTCTAGCAAATTATCTGGATTGGCGTTCAGTTCGGCTAGAGTTGGGCCAAATATTAAGTCAGCTTTGTCTACTTGAAATATATCATCATCATCCATCTTGAATGTGTCAATTTTAGATGAAGTATCTGTATCAAATCGGTTATAATTCATTGTGGGAACACTGTGAAAGGAACCACTAATATTATCCTGAAGGCATAGGTCCAAATCAGTATTGAAATCGCCAAGGTCGGCGCGTCGCTGTGGAATGGGCACGGAAGCGGACATACTACCCAATTCATAAGGCGACTCTTGTTTTATGTCGACGCCTGGCTCGAGAAGAAAGTCATGTGTGTAAATAGAATCCGACATTGCACGTGTTTGCTACGAGTGACCTTCACGTATATCTTATTGATAGAGACTGACGCATGCGTCTTGTGCCTCTATCGATTATTTTGCAGCGAAACCCACGTGTCCGTATTTTCCTTAAGTTTACTCGTTATACAAAACAATGTCAATCGTTTATATATATTCTAAAGTAACTGAGATGCAGTATCTCCTGTTTCGGTTACATAACTTACAAGAAATCACAAACTCAAGTAATTCAGATTAATGACTATATGTATATCAAACACTTATAAATATCACCAATAATCCACAATATCTACACGAAATCGTATTACACAATCGTAAGTTTTCGCACTTAGAAGTCACGAATCTTTAGTTTCTTATTTGGTCAAAACAATGTGAAATTATTATCACTACACAATAACAAAAACACTTGCTTGCGATAGTCGAAGTAAACAAAGATTGTATTATTATTATTCAGCAAAATCAAAGGTCATTGGAGTGAGAAAAAAGATAAATATTGTCGATGCTGTCGTTAGATAAAAAGAGACAAAAACAGCTATCAAAATTGGCAGAGCGGAAGTGGAAATAGCGTAAACAGAGAAATACTTTACTCGTAATGTTGTAGCAGTAGAATTCAATTGATCGATATTTATTTATAATTCTATATTAAATTAATCGATTCCCTATTAGATATTAAAAATATTTGTATTTCTTTCTTTTTTGTATAAATAATTAAAGAATTCTTACTTTTTCATAAGATAGTTGTAGTTTTGACGTAAGTATATAGTTTACGATATGTTCTATCTACTCTATTATATTCATTTGAAAGCTATTCACTACCGCTTAAATAAGATCTTAGATAAATGTACGGTGTAAACTATATATAACAGTATTCGGTTTAACAAAAAAAACCTTGTGACATAGAAGTTAGTCCAACTTGGTGGCGATGGTTGGTTTACTTTAAAATCCACGATTTAAGTATACCACAACAGCCATTTTCTATTACAAAGTAATACCCTAATAAATGTTTATAATAAGCATTATCAGTATATATTTTTATGTAGTCAATTTACCAAAGGTTCCATCTAAATGTTTGCGATGTTGAAATTTCTAACAAAGATCCCAAAGGGTGTAAACAGCCTTCTTACTTTTATTTATAGCTAAGAGTACATGTGCTACTACTTGTGGATTGCAGTGTGTCTAGAAAATTTTGGTCTCTGTTATTCAACACATCAGACATTTATCTTATCAGTCCTAAACCAACTTTGAAACTATTAACATGGCCAGTACAATAAAAGCATTAAGTATATGTTGCTGACAAAGTTTGTTCATTACAAAAACAATTGCGACAAAAAGGTTAATTCCTGCATTTTAAGAATTTGATTAGCAATATAATCTCATATATTGGTTCATTGATTATTAAAAATAATGATTAATTCAATTCAATTCATAATAGTATGCAATTTTTCATCTATGTTTTCTTATGACGTAATCGTTATCACGTAAAATTATCGTCCGTAAACCGACTTTAGAGACAACCAATTTTTTAAAGTTAATTACAGCAATTTGAAATAATGCTATAAGTTAATGTAGTAAGTAATTATAGTGACCAACTTTGTACCATCTCAGTAGTGTTTTTGTCTCTTCAAACTAACAAATTATAACCCAGAAATTAATGATATGATGTTTACAGATAATTTAAATAAGAAATATCGAGAACTATAAAAATGTAAAAATTTGACGTCATATTGTATTTTTAATTCCTAATAGGGGCTTTCCTTCCTTTTACCTCCTATGATTAAGTAATTATATATGAACTCTTTATAATATATCGGTTTTTTTAATCCATATATCGTTTAATATTGAAGTAGCGTTTTCATAAATATATCTGGGTTTTTTCACTTGAAGATCCCTAGTTTATTGTCTTGTTAACATGTGCAACTTTTCAACATTCAATGCGGTCAAGTTAGTTTCTCTGTAGTTATTATCTTCTTTTGTCTGTAATCGATTATCAATAATTGTTTGGATATTACTATAAAATAATTTTAAGTTAATATGGTACAGATGGTTCAATATACATATGTTTGAGGCACAGAGTATATAATATATTATATAAAGTAGTCAGCTGAATATCAAGTAGGTACCTATGCAGATCGAGCATATTTGTGACAAGTGACAAAACCACAGAACATAATAAAACTACTAGTATTTACAATTTTACTATTATGGACGACGAAAATTTAAATTCTAGTAAAAAATGTGATACAATAATTAAATGCAACGTTCTTATAATTGGCTGTGGTATAGCTGGATTGTCAGCTGCTAACTATTTGTTGAAAAATGGTATGGAAGATTTTTTAATATTAGAAGCGAGAAAACGGATTGGAGGACGAATTATATCAATACCGATGAAAAATCATAACGTCGAACTAGGCGCCAACTGGATCCACGGAGTTTTGGGTAATCCAATATTTGAACTTGCCATGGCTAACAATCTGGTAAACATAATAAATATACCGAAACCGCATAAAGTCATAGCAGCCACAGAAGACGGTAAGCAGGTACCATTTAGTGTGCTACATGAGATACACGAAGCATACCTATGTTTTCTGAGGAGATGTGAAGAATATTTTCTGTGTCAGTATCTACCACCCCCAGATATACATAGTGTTGGAGAGCATATTAACCTCGAAGCCGCCATATATTTAGAACGATTGCCATCTTCAGAAGAAAAGAAACTAAGAAGGCTAATATTTGATTGTTTATTAAAAAGAGAAACTTGCATTTCTGGTTGTAACAGTATGGATGAAGTAGATTTATTAGAATTAGGTAGTTATACTGAGTTGCAAGGTGGTAATATTATGGTACCCACAGGCTTCAGTTCTATTTTAGAACCACTTAAAAAAAATATCAGTGCAGACAAAATATTATCAAATAACCCTGTGAAAAAAATTATATGGGATTCAAGTGAGAATTCCCAAAAATCTGTTGATGACGTGGGTGAAGAGTCGGAAGACTCTGATCAAACTGTGATAGAAGACATCTCTAAAAGCTCTAATGATAAAGATGTTAGCCATGGTGAAGGTACTTCACTGGCTTCAAATAAACCAAAGAAAAAAATTACAAATAGTGTAGAAGTTATATCTGAAAATGGACAAAGTTATTATGCAAATCATGTTATATGTACTGTACCACTTGGGTACCTTAAAGAACATGTAAATAACTTATTTGAACCATCATTACCCCAGTACAAACTGGAATCAATAGAAAGACTACTATTTGGTGTGGTTGATAAGATTTTTTTGGAATATGATAGACCATTCTTGAATCCGGAAATTACAGAAATCATGCTTCTTTGGGAAACCTCACCTGGACCAGAAGATATGGCACTGTCATGGTACAAAAAAATTTATTCATTTAGTAAAGTTTCTGAAACTCTTCTTATGGGTTGGATATCAGGTAAAGAGGCTGAGCATATGGAGACATTGTCTATGGAAGAAGTAGCTACAACATGCACAAAAATCTTAAGGAAGTTTTTAAATGATCCGTGTGTTCCAGAACCACAAAATTGTGTTTGGTAAGTATTATTTAATATAATCTTATCTGCCTCTGTATCTTAATTTTTTTTATTATTCCTTCAAGATTAATAGACATGTTAACTAAGTCTTTTCATTTGATAATGTAAAATATAAGCCATTAAAAAAATTAATGAGATTATCACAGTAAACAACAAGAATTACCTTGTGGTTACAATTTATTTTTAAAAATGACATTGAGAAATTAATATCATAATAATATATTGAAGTGGTAAATAAAATTTGTAACACTATCGGCTGACGGTGAAGGAAAACATTGTGAGGAAACCTGAACCTGAGAAATGTTCTTGTAGTACTACTGTATGTAGGAAAAAATATAGAACTGAGGATTTCTCAGTGTTTGAAATCACCAATATGTTGTGGGCAGACGTGGTGATTACGCCCATACCTTCCTTCGGGAAGAGACATAGGGCCCTGCAGTGGGTCTCTTATAGGCTGATGATTTGATTTGATATTGAAGTTATTTCTATGGAGAATGGAAAGAATAATAAGTATATTTACAGTACAAGTTGGAGAAAGCAGCCTTATACCCGAGGATCATATACTGCAATTGGTGTGGGGGCAAGTCAGAGTGATATTGAAAGCATAGCTCAACCAATCTTCAGGAATGTACATGATAAAAAGGTGGGTTTTTGTTTTTGTGTTTTGTGTAAGGACTTCTATGCTATCTAATTAATATTTACTACTAACAGTTACTGAATCATTGCTCCATTAATGCTTTTAATCTTATAGGGATAACAATGATATAACTACATAGATATGTTATAAGTGCTTCGACAGTGCCTTGTTAAAACTTGGCTAACTAGCTTATTTTTGACAGCTGCCTGTCAATCCGCCCGTATCTACGCAACATATGACTATTTCTTTTTGACCACTGATATTGAGAATATGACATCTTACTTTTAACTTTATTAATTACTGCCCTGTCAATCTGCCTATATGTAAGCAACATTGTATGTGTGCGTTATTGTGCCATTTGTTTTGTCAAAATATCACGTATCTTTGGTTATAATATCATTCGATAAAAGCTATCAATCCTTTTTTTATAACATTATATTAAATATATTAGTGTCATTAACTATTGTAATTAAATCTTTCAAAATTTTATAATACATTAAAAATTTATAAAAAATCTAAAGAATATTTGGGTTACAGTATTTTGCAGTTGTAGTCATTTTTTTCCTTTTATAATAAGTTTTAAAGGTTTATTATTTAACTGCATAAACAGTCATATTATTGTATAGTTTGTTACTAACTGTGAAAGCAAAATGAATAATTATACTTTTATGAATTTTACTGTCCTTATAAATACAGCACTTGGAAGTTTTATCAGGCATATAATAGAATGAATGAACTTTGTGTTTCAATTTATGTTATCAAAATGTGTTCTTATTATAGTTTTTTTGATGTACAAGTCTTTGTTATAACGGAAAACTTTGTATAATGTAGAAATTAGTTCAATTTGGGTGGTTTACCACAAACCCATTTATTTGTTCTGTTCCCTCTGTATAATGAAAAAAAATGCTCAGTCCCTTGAAATTCCTTATAAAGAATAGGGTGGGCCAAAAAAACCTTTAAATTTTTTTTTTTTAGCTACCAAGAAATTATCATCCAGGATCACGAAAAAAACATTCTGGTTAAGTTTGAGCTCTTAATATTAATTTTCAGAGGTGTCACATTGTGATTTTCGATTTCCCATTTACACGGGAATTATTTTCTTTTATTTTCGAATTTTGACGTATCTCAACGAGTTATTCTGTGGTAAAAATAAATACATAATTTTGTAGGAAATTGAACGTCCTACAAAAAAGGTCTGATATAATTTTTCGCTAAGTCAACTCGATTAAAAGTTATTCACAGTTAAAGTTCAACCTAAAATAATATATGATGACTTTCACAATCTTTTATAGTTTTTTTTACAAAAAAAATGCTTTAAAGACATAAAACGACATATTGTTTTATGTCTTTAAGGCATTTTTTGTTTTTTGTTTTCGTCATCTTGGACGATAATTTCGAGGTAGCTAAAAAAAAAATTAAAAATATTTTTTGGCCCACCCTAATAAAGAGTTTACACTGTAGTTATGTCCCTTACTCTCTAGTCTCATGTGGACACTGATAGCAACATTTAAAAACTGATTCTTAAATATAAAATAAATTATTTATGGGATCATTGACAGGTCAATTTTGTCTTTGATTCAGATTAGCTGAATCTAAATTACTCCACCAAAAAAACCTACTGTCCTTGATATTTTTGTTGTATGTAATACTCATTGTATTAATACAATTCTATTGTTGTATCTTTTCATAATGGTAGCTCTAATTTTGAACCAATATTAAATTATTGAATATCAAAATCTTTCCAGCCTGTATTGCTCTTTGCTGGAGAGCATACACACAGCAACTTCTATTCTACAGCACATGGTGCTTATCTATCTGGACAAGTGGCTGCTCGGAAATTAATTGCTGTTGAAGCACCAACTGAAACATTTCTAGATTGTCCTGGATCAAGAGATCTTAATGCTTGGATTCAGGGCATACAATTAGAAGGGTAACGTAGTTCATAGTTGTAACTAAGTATGCATAATATGCACAGATTGTAGGTTCAATTACCATCATTGTGTAGTTATTAGGCACTTTCATGACAATGTTTCTGCAATATTTTTATGCATTATAATATTGATTATTATTTATATATGAAACAAACACAGGGACGCTGCTACATCCAATTAAAAGTGTTTCAATCAAATATATTTATTATATTATTATTTGCAATGTAAATTATAAATATTTTGATTATTTATTATGTAAATTATAATAATGTTCTCTTACTTCATAATAATATTTATAATTCCAAAAGAAAAAGAAATGTGCTAAAAGGAAATATATCAGAATAAATTAATCTTTATTTATCTTATCAAGAGCATTGCAATGAAATAAAGAGATATTTTATTGTTAGGCGTTTATGATAATGAATAATAATTATTGAAGGAACCATGAATGAAATATACAACTATTTAATAAACAAAAGTTTACTAAAATACTTTACCTTCTAAGGATGTCGATCAGCTATACTAAAACCATCATGCGACCATAGTGTATACTAAATTATAAAATCAATAAAGTTATGTATCCAGTTAATAAAAAACTTTTGAGACATTTTAGAGTGATCTACTCTTCTAAATTCTTCTAATATAAGAATTAATAAGCAGATCCATGTATATTTATCTCGAATTAGGCTACACCAAATGCTTGCCTGGTAAAGTGTCAAAAGTTGGTTGGTAAAGTGTCAAAAGTTGGTTGGTAAAGTGTCAAAAGTTGGTTTGTAAAGTGTCAAAAGTTGGTTGGTAAAATGTCAAAAGTTGGTCGGTAATGTAACAAAATAGACACACCATTTGGTAGAATTGTTGGTATGTTAAATGTTGGTAACCAAAGTCAGATTACATTCCTAGTTATAGCAGTTTATTTTATAAATAATGCAGTCCTTACGAAAAATTTGTGTTATAACGACTTTTCAATTATGTTTTGTACATCTATAAATATTCTTTATGTGACAATTAAACCCTAACAATATATCCACCTAGGAGACTAATATTCATTTGCAACAATGAGATGTTTATTTCAATCTACCTATATGAAGATCTAGGGAGTTATAAATTCCACCATATTCAAACCATAGTATTATTTTCAATCTTTGTAGAATGTTACAAACCTCTGTTGACGCGTAGCCACAGCGGTGCAACGCGATAACCGCGATTCTATCTTCTATTCGCCAACACTCCATCTTTGAAAATGAATTTCTTTTCGAAAGGCGCGGCCTTCTATTTTTAAAATTTGTCAAAGTATATCTGACCAGTATGCGAAAATTAAAAATAATAAGGTTGTGGCAGAATTATGTCCCAACTAGGTATAACGAAAAATGAATATAAAGTTCATTGTTTCGGTAACATATCTTCCTTATTATTACCTAGCTAATCTACCTTCACCATTATAACTGTATATGTCAATTGAGTCATTGTTTGGAATTATGTAGTTTTCTAATTATTTCTGTAGGCTAATATACAGATTGATGGAAAATAACAGGCAGTTTTCATGACAAATAAAAATTAATACTTTTGGTTATTATATGTAATCCATTTCATTTGTGCATCAGCTATCTGCTAGTAACAACACCGTCAAAATGGGCCCAACATGTACAAAATATTTAAAAATTGTTTTTATTTTTATTTAAATACTCTTTTGTATCCATTTAGTAAAAGGATGTTATTTGGACATTACAGACAGACTCATCAATTTAATTTATGTATATATATATGGTTAAATAACGTAAGTTTATAAATAAAGAACATTACATGACACACCAAGATCTCGCTAAAAAAAATTTATTTAGTTTGTAGGTTAGTGTTTCACTACTATTTCACGCGATGTTAAATAATTAATTGACATAAAACAGGAGTGGCCTAAGTTTACTAAGAAACTGTCTCTCTAATGCGATAACCAAGTGTTTATTATACATGTAGGTACCTGCTAGAATTTAATTTAAATTAAATTATCCATTCAATTTAAAACATCGAAATAAAAGATAACAACAAGGAACTTGACTGAGCTTGTTAATATGATATTTTAATTTTTTTAATGATATGAGTTGAGTATATAAGAAACATCAGATATTGGAATTACTTAGTAAATTAGCTATAACGTTATAGAATAAATTAGCGATTTCCACTCACTATCATCAAAATCGCAACTAAATAAAATTAAATACTCACAGAAGCAATATTTTTCTTTAAAAAAATTAGCGATTTCAAAATTGATTGAGTATTTATGATCCTACAATGTATTATAATATATTCGTACAAAAAACAAAAGGTACAATATTTTTATTGTATTATTTAAGAAAAGTACAAGATTTCCCCCCAAGTTGTACTATTAAGTGCCAAATAATTATTATACTATGTTCTATATAGTAATTTAACTCCAAGTGATGGGTTTTTGGAAGTAATCGTAATTAATTTAACAAATTAATATGAGGGCGATTTTTGTTTATTTCTTAACGCTTTCATTCCTTAACTACTCAACTAAACAAAACAAAAATTTACGTACACGTTGCCATGGTTACGGAAAAGAACATCGAATAGTAACAAAAAAGTACTTACTGTTCATGACGGATAGTTTAAATATATATTAACGTAAGCGAATATAGTCTAGTGTACACAATGATATTATAATTAAAAAACTGTAGGTATGTTACTTCTATAATATTTTAATGAAACAAATGGCACGGTAACGCACACATATGTAAAGTTATATTGTAACGCCACTGTCTTAGACAGAAATGTGAAAGACAGATGGCATATTTTCAATATCGTTGGTGAAAAAGAAATAGTTATATGTTGCTTAGATACAGGCTGATCGACGGGCAACTGTCAAAAATAAGCTAGTTAGCCAAGTTTTAACAAGGCGCTTATGATATATCTACCTCTTTTAAATATAATATCATTGAGTATACATATATTTAAATAATGAAATAAAAAAAGATTGAAAATAATAACCTCCTAACGCGTTTCCGGCACCATGCTACTGAGCGATAAAATTCTGTTCAAAGTTTTTATTTCAGTAAAACCTCTCTTATTATTTTATTTATATTGACAGTTCTCATTGATTTGGTGTATATTTACAGTAATTCCAATTAACGAAAAGCGATATTCAATTAGTGAATCGCTTTGAGTTATGGTATTTATTTTAGAATAGTGAATTATTTGTAACCGAATTTATTTCAATGCTCCTTTAACAAATAACCGATATATGTTATTAATTATCTAGGTGGATATATTGTGGATAGAATTAATTTATTTACAGGATTTTCTAATTCCTATGATTGCTTAATTTATTTGTATAAACTTGATAATACTCTTTTCTCAACTGACTTCATAAGGGAGGAGTCTCTCAATTTGGCTGTAGTTTTTTTAAAGTTTATTACATTAAAATATCCGATTTGGATTTTTTTTAAATTATAAATGGGTTATTTTGAAGCTCCCATTTAAATTTAATTAGCACTGGACCTTGGATTGGTAAGATACAGCAAGCAGCGTACAGCTCGAACTCGATTAGGAAATGTATAATTTTTAAGATATCAGTGGGTTTCTTATTACATTATGTCTTAAAGCAGAATACAATAATTATGAGATGAATAAATAATCTATACATATAATAAGAATGTGGATCTAACCTGTCTGAACTTTTTGGACTTTTTGTAAAAAAAATGTTGTTGGTGTATAACACGTAATAAAATACATTTCAATAATTTTTAGAAATGTCTGTCTGTTTGTTTGTTTGGACACGCTTCTCTGCTAAAATACCACGTTCATGATAAAACCTTTTGAAAAACAGAACATACCTTCGAGTAACTTTTATTCTCTGTTTCAATAAAATTGGTTTCGTGTGTCAAAAGTTATTGTAATTTTAATGACGACGCGACTTAAGTACGAGCGAAAAGTAAATAAGTAAATGAACTTAATACATTCAAGTGACTTTATTAATCACTGTTTTTTTACATAAAGTTCCACGCGGCCGAAGTCGCGGGGACAGCTAGTGTACAATAAATCCATAACTTCTCCATGGACTATAAACATTATTTTATATATACGGCTGTATTAGACCATAGTTTGTCTGTTTTATTTATTCCTATGATGTAATTATACTATTTAATGGAAAACTGAAATATTTTTGGTTTCTACCAAAGACATGGTGGTCCAATTATGATCACTGAAATGTCGTTCTCATGTCTCGATGTTCTTACTCTATTGTATGTAATTTTCGTATACGCAAGTGTTTCATTATTAATTGACATGGGTGTCCTAGTACAACAATGAGAGGCTTTTATTTATAAATTTGACATTTACAGGCTTCTAATATATATATACTGTATTGTTTCTGCCAAATTGGTAAACAATTGGCTTTTTTTTTTGGCAAATATGTAGGTGCTAATAATTTATTTTGAGTTTATGCGATTTTTTTAATGTTTGTATCTCTATACGTACCAATTTTATACCAAAAAGGTGATCATTAGTGATTTAATTGAGTCCTGTTATTACTATATATTATTGTGTATAAGTAATTAGATTTAAGTTGTTGCCTAAATGCCATTCTAGGTTGAATCAGTGAAAATTTGTAAACTGGGCATGTTGTTATAAGCGACATGGATGAAGCGAGGTCATATGAAGTAAAAAATTAAACAATAATGACCCAAGTATATATTAGAAAGAAAATTAATGTATATATATTAAATAAAAGTATTTGAGTCTTAAACTCATTCTTTTCATTATAGATCTCAAATGAAATCAAGATTTTTTATAGAACGATAACTCAAGCAATATGGATCAAATCCTGTGTCGCGCAAAGTATACCCATATTCAAAACGATAATTAGTTCATCATAAACATAATTGCCCAGTTTGGAATTTAAACCCATAACAATACAGAGATAGCAAAGTGGTGACCGCGTAAACTACAGCGTACAGTTTAATTGATATGAAATAATATACAGGCTGAAAGTTTAGACTGTAGCAATATTTATGAAGAATGCTCTGCCCTCGATGCTCGTCCTAAATCAATTAAAAAATATGCTTAATATTTGATCTAATTATCTAAAAAAATACAAAAATTATAAGCAATCCTCTACGTATCTATGCTAAAGCACAGAGTCAGTGACCTACGAGTGATTTGACTTTCACTTGAAAGTGAACGTGGCAATGGCATGATCAAAACAAAAGGGTCTATTGTCCGTTTTATTATCGAAGGTTATTAACTCCGGGTTGCCTCTTACACTTTCGTCACCGGTCATTGTACCTAGGTATATTACGTTTGTGTTTATATTTTGAAAGTCTTAGAATAAACTTTAACTTATCTCTTTGTTCTTTATTAATATTTATTTCATATCATAGTATTTTATATGTTAAATGTGCCCGTGAAGTGATATCTTAGAATACTGCGAATGTTTAACCTTTCACCTGGTATACCACAAGGCAGCTCCTTTAGACTCAATAAGCAGGAGGTAAAATATTTTGTGTAAGTTCTTAATGTTGGCAATTTACAATAAATAACTCTCAATGTGTAGGATTAAATAAATCAGTTGTTTATAATTAATAAAATACTACCTCTATCTGTTTTACATGCGAGTTTTAAAGATTGAGAATTTGACAAAGCTTTGCATTAAAGAGAATTAAATTAAAATTAGTATGTAAAAAGGCAATCCTTATAATCCGATAATGTATAGATTTGTAACATGCGCTTCACTTAAATGCAGGAGCTAAAAACTGAATTGACCGCGACTCATCTAACAAAAACTTCTAAATTTGTGACCCGCCCGTTTAATGAATAAATAGGGTACATACGAAAAAAGGTTTTGCTCAAACAGAAAACAGTTAAGCGTATTTATCTAATTTTTGTAGACCACCCATTCTTCGCTCGAGACCCACCAGAGTGTTGCGACCCATAATTTGAAATAATTAATCATTTTTGTTAAAGTCTATTACCAAACATTTGTATCAACTTGTCTTTGCGTACAATGAATGATTCTGAATATCACATTAATGCAATAAGCATAAATCTTGTAAAATCTTGAATTTTAGTGATTCTTTCATGGGCACAAAGTCTTATAGAAATTACATTTATATACTACTTGCATACTCGTACATTTATTATTACTTGGTCACAGTTACGTGTCTTCTGTGCCGTCGTGCGAAATATTGATAAGCGCTTTTATTGAGCCAAAATATTAACTTTTATAAATTGTAGCGTCTGTTAAGTTTTTGTTTTAGTTAAATTTAACGTGACGGCTTGGCGGCGCTTCTCACGCTTTGACGCCGTACAACCTAACCCATTTGAATGGCGCGTCTCTACTTGGTCATGTCCACATAATCATGGAAAAGGTGTTCGGCTCCACGTATTTCTTTTACACGCTACAGAAGTTCTTACTCGCTGTTATGACGCTGGTCATTGTCTGTAAAAATTTATCAACC
Organism: Antheraea pernyi; assembly: GCA_015888305.1. Lineage (NCBI taxonomy): Eukaryota > Metazoa > Arthropoda > Insecta > Lepidoptera > Saturniidae > Antheraea > Antheraea pernyi. The sequence goes on along the minus strand of MU159108.1, from coordinate 126,663 downwards.
ATGACTTAGTTGAAGACTTCTTCAATAAGCTTGGTCCTTTTTAAATGACTGCTTCTATTCTACGTTTAAACACATTGACACATTTGAAGTGACAAATTAATTTTATCGAAATGCTCAGAACGATATCTATCTGTTTAAATAGGCTCCTAAACCGACCGCACTATTAGCTATATATAGAAACTCCTTACAACCTTAGCTTTTCGGTCTTCCCGAATATACTTGAGACTCCATTATAGAAATAGTTACAAAACCCAGGTTTATCGATATCTTATATTTTTATGTATCTGTCTATGTTATGTACGCATAAAGATTTTTCTTTATGTATTTTTTTGTGGATCGTGGTTAGGCAGACCTTACGTATAGATTTTAAAGTTTTTAATTACTTGTAACAACGCAATCTAAATTAAATATCCCATTTGTATTCACGTCTATTGATTTATACTATAGTAAAAGATGGAACCATATTAGGTGGTAGATCATTTTCTACAAGTTGAAAAACAATCGCCAAAGCAGTTGCATTAGACGGCCATTTGAAATTCTATGTTTTACGCAACGTTATTACGTTTATAACATTAATTGCAACAATCGCCGAATGTTAACCTGTAGAGAATAATAAAAAACGTAAATATTGCATAAAACAGTTATGTAAAAAAAAGTGTGTAGTCAATCTATTTTATGGTTACTGCCTATCTATTCATATCTGTGATGTATATGGTGAAAGTATTGTGTGTATTAGTAGAATATAAAAATTAAAAGACATTCTTTAATTGCGAAATTTGAAATAGTACAGGATTTGTCTGTTCTATACAGTAGACGCGTTGACATATAAAAACCCAAGACGCAGTCATGAATAAAAGTAGCGCTCAAAACCGTAAGCGAAAACTATCCAATATACATACGTGGTTATAGTTATGCGATAAACTTATGATTTTGCAAATTCAACCTTACCCGAATGATTTAACGTTGTTTTAGCAAGGACGCAAGCGATGCGAGACTATTTGAAATGAGGGCATAATTTTCAATTGTGTGCATATTTTATGCGGAGGGTTTTTAGATGTTGAGTGTGCATCTTGGGTTTTTATATACATCAATAAATTGTAATATAAAATATTGTACACCTTCATCGTGTGGCTCACATACGGCCGATTACTTGCATAAACTTAGTGTAATTGCCCAATAGTTTTAGACGCATAATTTTGTATGTTGCATAAATATTATGGGAACGATTGAAAGCGGATTTTATGTTGAAGATAAAAGAAAATCGATTTTTTAACCATAAGTACTAAATATTGCGTTTATTACAAAATTTATTTAAGCGTTAAATTTGTTTGAAGTTTATTGTTAAAAAGAATGCAGATGAAGAATCCCATTTCTGATATAATATATATATGTGATGAATTGTAAATTATTGTCTTTATGTAACAACTTACATTACAATTTGTTTATCTTTATGTATGAATATGTAATAACACTGAATATAAATTATATGCAGTTTAATTATCAATAATTGTTAGCTTTTTTTCTATTGCATAATAGTACCTATTGCAGGTTGTACGTATTGGATTAATCTAGTCAGTGCAATGTTTTTGTATGGCTTTAATAAATTTTTAAAAAAGGCGTTGTGTTATGCTTTAATAAAATATTATTCTTTCTTAATAATTTTATTAAAAAATACAAATGTGATTAGTTGTGTTATAAAAATATTGCATATGTATATTAACAAAACGATTAATATAATTTCAAATGTACCCTTGTTCAACTTTAAAATAATAATTATACATGTATTTAATTAGTACACTTTATTTTATGAAGTTACAAATAAGCAAGCAGTCTAAGTGAAATTTATTGGTAGACCTAAAGCTATTTGTAACAAAACATAAGACCACAGACCTAATTAGGCCAGTCTAATACTCCTTAAGGCTAACTTCTTTTACATCCATCATATATATTCTTAATTTAACATTATGAAGTCAATATTTCGCCACTTCTGGTATCTCTTTGTTCTTATGAAGTACATAACTATGAGACGGAAGATAGAATCACTAGTACTACTACTTTGCGCCAGAAATAGGTGTCATAGTGGTACTTTCTACTGTTTTTGTATTTTTGTGGTGTATTGTTGTTACTTTTTAAAGCAATTAAACATTTTCTTTGGGAAATAACATTTCTAATTTTTTAAGAGTTTTTAAATATTCGAAATATTTTGCTGCAATCTTTCTACCTACACCACATCACTTTATATGGCCTTGAAGTTACACTTATTAATCGCAAAATATACCTTTACATTTTTAATAGCTGCTTTTAAGTACACCTCATTCTTTAATTACTTAAAAATATTAACTTAAAAAATATAAGTGTATATATCAATAGTACTTAAAAACTAAATGGAATGTCTTAAAGTTAAATAAATGTTAATAAAAGAGTTATTGACTAAAATAAAATGTATAAAAATATTTGAAAATTAAAGCTGTCTATCAAGAATTTGTAAATAAAATATTTTACTTTTAAGTAAAAACATTTTGTCAATTATACCAGTAGAAATAAAGTATAAATAAAAAAAAAAAATTTTTACAACAAATTAAGTACAAAAATATAAACTGACCAAAAACAACAATAAAAATTAAAATAGTACAGAGAGTCTAGGCAATAGCCAAAGAATTGTAAATGAGATTATCTTTTTCCAATATTAACGAACAACATTTAATTCTATAGTGGAATGTTTTGTGGTTATCATAGAGAGCAATTTGTTTTCAATATCAGATGACACTTCCTGCCATGCACATTTACCGATAAGGGGTACTTCTTCAAGTGGAGCACGGAATGCAACGAGCAAAGTCAAGCAACATCCGTCTTCAGCAGGGTCAGCTTCCACGTTCATTAAGCCCAAAGGGCGATGTTGGCTCACATCTGCCCCAAACATTTCCACCATAAACCTTCTTAGTGTAGAGTGTACACTTTTCGCAGGATTTATTTCACATGTAGGAAAATGTATAGCTGTCTTTTCACTTAGCAATACGTGTAATCTATTTGTACTTCTTCTCTTTATGACAACAATTAACCTTAATAAATCTTTGACATGAGAAACAGGTGCTGGCATTATTTCTTTATGCCAAGTACTATTTGCTGTTCTTTGCTTATACATCTTTGTCTTCTCGATAAGATGCACAATATCATTTGACCTTAATGTGATTTCTTCTAAATTTGATATCCATTTGGCTTGCAATGATTCTTTATCAGCTTCCGCTGGAGTTTTCAATTCACCTCCAACCACTTCACCTGTAACAACAAATCTGTACCACATTCCGCCGGCTGTTTCAATTATGAGTAAGGTCTTGGGTTCACAGAGTAAACCTGTTTCTTCTAAAACCTCTCGGACTGCAGCCTGAACTATGGTCTCGCCCTTTTCCATTCTTCCTGCGGGCAAATACCATTTGCCGGCACAACTTTCTTTAGCTTCTTGCATCATGAGTACTTCATTAGAATCGTTTATAATGACACATGCAACGACGTAGGTGACGTTACCGCCAAGAACTGGTTTGAAATTGGATGGAGTTGTAGGTGTTATACCTTGAGATTCAGCAACCGAGTTCTGATCAGCTATAGTGAAATCGCAAAAGTCGTGCTCATCACCTTCTAAACCTAAACCATCTATTAATCGGGCAAGACTGGTATCTACTTGACTCGACATAGTTACCTAGATTCTTTATTTCCGTTTCGTAATACACCTAAATTAAAATTTAACATAAATATTTTAATACTGTATTCAAACGAGTTTTATTTACATGGAAATTTTGCGATAAACAAACCTTTGTATAACTTTTAAAATAAACTAATTCTTTCCGACAGTCCCTGTTTATAAATTGATAGGAAATCAGAATCACAGAGTTCACAGACTACTAAGAGGATACTACCACGATACTACGTATGTCTACACTTACGATAATTGTCTGTGCGTATCACGTATGTCAGTATGAATTGAGAACTACAATTAAGGATAGAACTGTAAATAAAATATCGATACTTCTATCTTAGAAAATCGATATTAAATACTAATATTTTTTGGGCGATATGGCTCGATATTAAAAATTTTATTTATTTTCATTTTATACATCATAATTTTCTTAACTTAATCCCACCTAGGTTGAGTCGATACATTATGTTTTCCTTATCCGCTCTCCTCTTTTAGATATCATCTCAGAATTCACACCTTTTATACACATGTCATTTTTTACACATATTATCCATACCTTTTTCGGTCTCCTCTACTCTTATATCGCTCCACCTGTAGTCCGGTGAAGCTGTTAAGACCTTGGTAGGTAAAAAGCGTAGTCAGATCGAAAAAAAAAAATCGCTTCACATTCATACTTAAAACAATTCTAGTTATGTCTTTCATCTCACATTATTCATACGTGAATTAATTGATTGTGTTTTCTTTCAGTTGTTTGTTCATATTTATAATATCCGCATAACTTTCCAACAACTTATTATTGTATGCTTCTCTTATCCTAGTCTTTTTTCAATTAATTTCTCGCAAAACTGCCACATTATGTCATTGGATTTATTTAATAATTTTTATACTTAGAAACTTCAAAACTGCTCTCTTCTGCTGCGTAAGGGTTAGCATCAATCAATCAATCAAAAATACTTTATTCAGTTTAGCTCCTAATAAGGCACTTATGAACGTCAAAGACTACTACCGGTTCGGAAAACAACCCAGTCATCGAGAAGAACCGGCAAGAAACTCGATCGGGTACATTTTTTTTTAACATATATTTCTAATACATTATACAACAATGCTTTTAGTGGATGCACAGAGAGGAGTCAATTCCAGACATCACTATCATTCACATACTGATCCACTCTATAATATCCTTTTGAAACTAAAACCCGTTTGACATGGCGCTTAAATTTACAGTCCGGCAAATCGGTAACATGCTTTGGGACTTTATTGTAGAACCGAACACTATTACCTAAAAACTATTATTGGTTTTGCTAAGTCCGAAACATGGGACCACCAGTTTATTAAGGTTTCTAGTATTTAGATTATGCCGGACTTTTACTAAATTCAGTTTTTCAAAGTTTTTCCGGACATACATTAAATTATTAAGAATGTATTGGGAGGGCAGAGTTAAGATACCGAATTCCTGGAATTTCGTTTTTAATGATTCGCGAGGTCCCATATTATATATTGCCCGAACTGCCCGTTTTTGTAATAAAAATATCGTGTCTACCTCAGCAGCCGTACCCCATAGCAGAATGCCATAAGACATTAAGCTATGGAAGTAAGCGAAGTAGACTAACCTAGCAGTGGCAATATCTGTAAGCTGGCGAATCTTACGTATTGCGAGTGCAGCGGAAATTAATCTGCTCGCCAGTTTTTTAATTCATCAAATTCTTCTTCGTCAATACAAGATTCTGCTAGTATTGCTAGAAATTCTGAAGAGTTATATCTACAAACGCGTGGTCTTTGCTTAGAAGTACCTGCTCTAATACTCATAATGAAACTATTATAAATTCATAAAATAAAAAATTATAAAAGAAACAAATGTTTACAGTGTCAATAACAAACATGATGCATTACATGTTTTTCAAGCGCCTAATCTTCATCTCATAATTCACTGTAACCCATCTCCCTGTCCATGCTTAATTGGTGACTATTAACTATATAATTACACTAAAGTATACCAAACGCTGCGCGTTGTAAAAGACGTCCGCGACATATTGTTACCGACCCTCCCGATGAAATAACGGCAGTGAACGATCAGTACCAGCCTGTCTCTCCAAACAGAGCGTGCTCACGCCCACGCCCGCGTAACCACAGATCACGCCGCCGTGGTCTAGGGATAAATTTCGCTCCCGCACACCAGACTAGGCCCCCCTCGGCAACGGCTCAAGCCTAGGTCCGTTCCCTCGGCATGGAGCCCTTGAGTACGCTGCTCGCGCGATACACTGACACAAAATCTTACATCACTGCGAAAACATTACACATATCACCTCCACACACGTGCACACATACACGCTTACACATGCA